>BEXV01001587.1:77439-92039 GCA_003118195.1 Hemicentrotus pulcherrimus
TTTTTTTTTTTTTTTTAAGGATATCTTGTTACAACAATGATGTTAAAACCATTGGAGGGATCTCAAGTATATATCCTTGTAAAAGGATGGGAGAACAAGCAGATAATTTTGTGGTATTGATGTCAAAGGTCAAAGGTTCATATTGTGTATTAACACCAATACCATATCGTGTCACTTTCAGGGGGATTGCAGAAGTCTTGCCAACAGAATTCAACCATGAGATAACAGATCTAGAGGCGTATACATCATACCGCGTATCAGTCAAGACTGTTAACAAACTTGGGGGTAGTTCTGAAGACATAATCTTTGTCAAGACAGCACAATCGGGTAAGTTTGCAACGATGGCAAATAGCACTCCTATCACACTCTCTCTGTCTGTCTCTTTCTTTTCTCTCTCTTTCTTTTCTCTCTCTTTCTTTTCTCTCTCTTTCTTTTCTCTCTTGCTCTTTCTCCTTATCTTTCTGTCTGTCTCTCTCATCTGTTTATCTTTCTGTCTCAGTCCGTCTCTCTCATCTGTTTATTTTTCTTCTCATCCTCTCCCATTGGCTCTTTCTGCCATGCTCTCTAATAAAATGTTGCTCCTGAAATTAGTGAGATATTAAAATTTGCCTTCTTGACGTTGATCCATCTGTCTAGTATACTCACAAATGTATTTTGCTTGGTTTAGGCCATTTTTGTAGTTTATTGTACAATATATAACAACCTTTCTCTTCTCTGTCTGTTCAGGACCATCTGGTTCACCCCAGTCTCTACAGGTCAGTCCGGTAGCGACCCACCCCGATCAGCTGCTGGTCGAATGGGAGGAGGTGCTGGCAGACGAACAGAACGGAGAGATTCAATTCTACACCATCTTCTACTGCCCTCTAGATCCTGCTCAGGAACAGGATTCTCCCATTACCGTTTCTCTGGCAACAGACTCCCATTGCGCTGGTAAGCTCGTAGAAGGTGTTGCACGTAAAGGCTTGATCACATATGGCGCGCTAGAACACAATGGTTTTCTTCGGGTGTGAACCAAATGAAAGGCAAGGGGGGGAGGGTGAACAAAAATGCAGTGAAAAAAAAACGCAACAAAAGCCCTATGCATACTCACTTATCTGTATGTTAGAATAAATAAAAGTGTGAAGACAAACCCATGTTTAATGCGGCATATGTGAACTAGGCGTGACAGTTAGAGGGCCATTTATTATCCATGTGTCATTTGAATGCAATTATAGTCACAGGATGCCAATGCAATATTCCAGGCTATGGCAGTCATATCCATAGAAGATATTTAAACAAACTCCCCTGACCCGATAATTTTTTTNTTGTTGTTGTTTTTTTTTTTTTTTTACATATTAAAAGATTTTATGAACAAATACAGAGAGCAGAGTGGAACAGTTCTGAAGAAATAACAAAAATTGATCTTTAACAGTTTCATTTCCTGTGTCTGCTTTTACATCTAAGTGATCGATCAGTTGAATGATTATCAGTTATTTCTAGTAACATCCAGCTTCCTTAGAGTGTCATTGAAGAGAGCTGAGCTTTCCACCTATTCCAAAAGATGATGCTGAATACTTTCACTTCTTAAAAAATGCTCCTTCTTCTAGATGGAACACAGCAGGCACTCAACGTTACGGGGGATCCCCTTCCACTCAGAGAAACCCTGACGGACCTGAAGCCCTTTACAGAGTACGTGGTGAGGATCACTGCCTCCACCTCTGCAGGCCAGGGACCTGTCTCAAGCCTCAAGAAAGCAGAGACCATTCAAGGACGTAAGTGCCTGTCACTTCTCATTATCCATTGTAAAAACTAGTCCACATGTAATTATTTTAAAGAATGAGAAGTTTTATAATGCTAATCAACATGCCTTAGTGACCAACTGTATAGAAAGACATACCCCTTGGGCTAGTGTTTCTGATTAAAAACCTTTATTTAGGGACATTTATTGAAGAACTTTGCATACAAAGACGATTGATCCATGAAGACAGTTTGTCCCAAGGCGTCTTTGAATACGGGTCGGACAATTCTTTGTTGGTGTTTTTTATTTTCATTGTTGTTACATTATGCAGCTAGAATTTCTTCCTTTTAGGATATCATTTTTTCGTAAATATACAATCTGATCTGTTTGTTAAGCGCCTATGCATGTATTCTTTCCACCCTTAACGAGGAGAGTTCTGTAACCTGCTGTACAGTATAATCTAGCATCGTAAATTTGCAGCAATGTCACCGTTTTACTCGATATCTCCATGCACCTTCTTTCCCCCACAGAGCCCAGCCAGCCTCTTAACCTTGTTCGGACCTTCTCGAACGACAGCACGATCCAACTAGTCTGGGAAGCACCGGAGCAGATGAATGGAGTCTTCAAGAACTACGCCATCGAATACAACGGTGAAGAACAGTCCTCCGAGGTCGAGTCGGTCACCCTGGAGGTGAACGGAGACTCGCATTACACCATTCGAGTTCGAGCATGCAGCCAAGCCGTTCCCGGTCTTGACTGCGGTCAGGCTGCTGTTATATACGTCAAGACAGAGATCGGCGGTAAGTTGGAACATCCTTCTCCAAAGACTTAGTAATGTAATGTGCACTACCTCAGTAATGTAAGATACAGGGAGTATCATTCTACAGGCTTTAAGAAAATGAATATGGTAGGTGTACTATATCGTTTATATAACAAACTGATGTTACCCACTGCTACCACTATATTAAAGTAATCCAAACAAAACAGTACCAAGGGAGGTAGATCAGTAAATGTATGAATTGCAATATATATCCCACTGCTGCACCAAACAAGTTATTGCCAGGGGAGGTAGTTAAGTATATGTGATATCTCAATTCATATCCCACTGCTGCACCAAACAAGTTATTGCTAGGGGAGGTAATATCCCTATTTATATCCCACTGCTGCACCAAACAAGTTCTTGCCAGGGGAGGTAGTTCAGTAAATGTAATATCCCAATTCATATCCCACTGCTGCCACCAAATTTGAAAGAAATGATTTAAACACGTAATTACAAGGGGAGGTAGTTCAGTAAAAGTAATATTCGAGTGTATATCCCACTGCTGCCATCAGATTTAACTAATAAAACAAATAATCCAAACAATTAAGCTTTGGGGTGTAGTTTAGAAATTAAAATTTTACGTTTTATATTCCACCACTGCCACCAAATTGCAATAATCCAAAGAACAATCCAGATGAATAATAGCAGGGGAGGTAGTTCAGAAAATGTGATATCACAATAATATAAGGTAGTTTATATATATTTATATTCCTTATACATAGATCCTCTGATTGGTCAAAACTATATCACATGACATTGCGCATTTTGATCTATCATTGCGTCAGAGGGTTTCGGCGTTCTATCAAACCCTGTGATAGTACTCCAAAACCCTGGGATAGTACTCCTAACCCTTCCTCGACTTTTGCACACACACACACACACACACACAGCATACAAGATTTCAAATGCCCTCCAGTGCGCAACTCCCGTGGTGTCACTGCGCTCAAGCCATGCAATTTACGCTGAGCCGCAGTAACTGCATTACCTTACTGCAGTACGTACTGTACAGTATAGATTGGATTTCTTTTAGCGTTGGATATTTAAAACTGTTTTGAACTTCAAGACTGTAAATATATTACTGTGAGGAGCATATAGACTCTTGATATTAGATTTCTTTTCTAGACCTATTCATGAATCAATGAAGAGGATGAGGTATAGAAAACAAATATGGACTGCTCTGTAATCAGATGGTGGTGGGAATTATCACTCACTCGGTGGTGTTCATACCGGATAAAAGGGCTGGTATGAACACCACCTTCGGAGTGATAATTCCCACCATCATCCTCATGAGCAGTCAATATTTGTATAATATACCACTTAAACAACAAATCTGAACAAATAATACCTCAGGAGGTTGTTTCTTAAATACTTAAAGTAAACTATAGTTATAAATGTGGTGTCTTTTTTCCCCATTCTCCTCAGCTCCTTTAATGGTGAACGATGTTGAGATTCATCTGGAAACACAAGACACCGTGAAGCTAAAGTGGGGGAGACCCATTGTACCCAACGGCCCCATCGAATACTACATAGTGCGCTACCGACCCGCAGACAGCGAGCTGGAATGGCAGGAGACCCAACCGATCCCGATGACCTCCACTGACGTGCAGATTGACTGCGACCAGGTGGATGGAGCCACCTTTTTCAACTTTGAGGTCTTCGCCGTGAACGAGGTCGATAACATCCCTCTGGCTGGAACGATGTCCCACGCTCACCCTTTTGAAGTCTGCAATTTGCATGAAGGTGAGAATTGGAGCTTATGTAGGAGGATTAACCCCATTCCCTTTCATGATTTTGTTTGAGAATCGATTAAGTGGATTCTTATTTTAGGTTAAATTGAGGGTGTGTTGGTATTATTTATATTTGATTTTCTCTTTGTGTGGAGGGTCTCCAGATTAGCAGCTGATTGTCATTTGGAAATGTTATTTCTCAAATAAGTTAATACAACTTTGTTTTTAATTGAACATGTACTCTACTTATAAAACTGTAAGGTATGTCAAAATAAGATAGAGATGCAATACTGGTCACTTGTAGAATCGTGATCTTCTTACTGGGAGGACCTGAGTCCCAAACCAAGTTAGTGCACTAGTACCCTTTGGCATGGCATTACTCCTCAATTACAAAGTACCTTGGTTAAGACTTAAGAGTATGCTGTAGGTCCACCCATTGCGTGATGAAAAAAAATATTAGAATATGAACAATTTTTTTTTTCTTATAGCCTTTTGTTGATTTGACCAACATTTTGATGAACCTTTATCTGTTGATCTTGTTTTTTTAACACAGTGCCTGTAGTCACCATTGTACTTGCCATTCTTCTGCCAAGTTTTGTTGTCATCGCTGCCTTCTGTTTCTTGATCTGGGTGAGGCAGTCCGACCTCTTCAAGCCAGCTCCAGATCCATACTTCATTGAAGCAGTACTGGATCACAGTGTAAGTTAGATTTTTTTTTTTTTTTTTTTTTTCTNTTTCTTGATCTGGGTGAGGCAGTCCGACCTCTTCAAGCCAGCTCCAGATCCATACTTTATTGAAGCAGTACTGGATCACAGTGTAAGTTAGATTTTTTTTTTTTTTTTTTTTACTGCAACTCTTGGGATGAGAGATCAACTGCATGTGCAGTTGCATGTGAATGGAAAGAGAAAAATATGTCAGATTAAAAAAAAAAATTAAAGCGAGATTTTGAGAGAGATTTAAAGATGGTTTTCAATCTCCATTTTAAAAGATGATGAGGTATATTGATGATAAGCCAACTAATGGCGCTTTAAAACTTCGGATTAGATTATTAGGATGTTAGGATGTTGCACTAGTAATGAAAGAAATCATGTTTTGGTCATGCTGTTGATTCATGAAGTAAACTAACATTGTTAATCACACTATGTGTTACACAGGAGAAGTTCCCGATGCATGGTCGTCTTCTGCGTACCGAGGGGGAGAAGTTTGACACCGTTCGACAGGCCAGTTCCACCACCAATCTCCTGCAGCCTCCTTATGACCGACTGTCCTCCAAAGAGAGTACCAGTACAAACAGCAGCACTGACCAAGGGATCCATGACATGAATGGGTTCACTGATGAGCTGCGTTACGTGCGCGAGAGCACCGGCAGCCGGAGTAACAGTGAGAGCGACGAGGAAAGGGCTTCTGCACCTGCCAAGCATATGATGCGCATCATGAGCGACGACTATGAGGAGGAGGATACTGTATTTGGAGCTGACTCTGATGGCTCAGTGACGTACTCCCGCATCGCTGAGGCTGATGGTGCGGATTGCTCCACCCCTATGTTGTCCAAAGAATCGGCACAGTATGTGAGTGATGGAAGTGAAGGATATTCCCAACTGTCGCAGGTCCCTCTTCAGGCGAGTGCAACACCACCAGTGCCAATCAGAGGTCTTTCTGACCAGAGGAGCGAGGCCTCATTTGGCAGCCAGTCTACAGTAAGCTACCATCGACTCGGAATGAGTGGGCTGACTCCAATCACCAGCGTAGAAACACTGCCATCAGAAGACCCCTTGGCGTATGCTCGTCTGTCTCAAGGTTCTGAGACGGACATTGAATACTCTCAGTTGGCAGCTGCCTCTAGTAACCAATCCCTCACAGAAGCTAGAGGTGGGAGGGAACCAGCGCAGACTGAACAGAGGGAAGATAGCAGCACACAAGAAAGCAAAGGGGTGGCAATGAGTTTGCCAAGTGTTTCAGCAGCTGGTTGCATCCAGCCTCCCCAGGAGTTCATCGTAGCCACAGCCCTCTCGCCTGGAAACCACCCTCACCCAGTCTCCAAGGCAGATTTATCAGGCTACGTCACCTCCCCTCCAGCTACAAAACCACCCCCACCTGTCAAGCACATGAGCCCCGACATGCCCAAGAAAGACCTGAAAGGCAGTCGCAAGAATCTGGCAGACTCCAAGTCGCAGAGTGGGAGTGATTCGTCTTTGACTGATGGAGAAGGTTACAGTACCCTCGGCTTAGCAGACTCGCCTTCAAGCTCTGCCCCCCATCACCAGCCGCAGAAAGTGGATGCGCCTTGCGCAAAGTCATCCATCTCAACCCCAGAGCCACATGTGCCAGTGGATACTGGGTATGTCCCCAAGGATATAGTCGCACCACAAGCACCTGCAGTTCCTCAACAGAATACCCCCGTGAAGAACCCATCAGGCTATATCACAGAATCAGAGTTACAATCTCTCCCTCAAAATCAACCAAGTTTAGCAGATCCAAGAAGCGATAGCATAAATGGTTTGCCAGCGAGCACACCCAGCCCTATCAAGCACATACCCAACGGACTCCCCAATGTGAGAGAAAACGGGTACGTTTCTAAGCACGATATGCTGCCACCACCACAAAAAAATGCCGGTCAAACGACGACCAACCATAATGCAGCCAACCCGTATATCACGCCGGAACAAATGGCGCAAATTCCGCCCAGCACGCCACCATCGCCGCCACCTTCGCCGCCGCTCAACAACAATCACCCGTTGCCGCCTGGGAAGGAATTCCGCCCCGACGACCCCTACGTGGGAATCGGGACGGACCGTAATATAGCTGCACTACCTGCTAATCATTCAAGTGATTTCGCTGTATGTTAGTTGCTGCATGTTTGACTTTGTAGAGTGTGTATCACCATGATATTCAATTTTAACTGTGTTCACCTCTGTGTATAAATAAATGATACCATGAAAAGGATTCATGCCTGAGGAAAGTTGATGGACAAGGACAAGGAACCAAGGATCAATTGCTGTTTGTTTGGTGTTATCTACCTCTCTTCAAAGAATTTTTTTTCTTGATAATTTTATTTCGGATTCAATGTTTTCTTTTGGGACAATGGAACAGTTGGCCTTGGATGTTCGATCCTTAAATCACTTCCAGTGTGATTAAACAATATAACATCAAGTTGCCTTGCAGGGTAGAAGGACAATGATCTGTGAGCGCTTGGCAACATCATCAGTGATGTCCTCCAAAGCATATGGCTGCCATTTGAAAGACAGTAACGATCAGCATTAGAAAAGACAATATAAAGATGGGCAATGGTGTTGTGCAGTGAATCCTGGGCATGAAAAAAAATCGAACAAACACTTTGAGCAATGTAAGCAATTTGTGATCACATTTTAACGAGCTGGTACAACCACAAGTAGTTAGCTGCACATGTGTGTGTGTGCCCTAGTAATCTAAGAGTGGAAGGACAATATCTGTGGGCGCCCTTATGAGGAGAGGTATAGAGTACCGAAGCTGTGACATCATAAAAATATATTTTTAGAATTTCTCAATTTTTTCTTCATTTTCTGAAAAAACATCAAAAATAATGTCCAAATGTCGAAAAACCAATTGAATATGTTAAGCATTGGCTGAGATATGACCATGTAAATAAATGAATTTCCTATAGGAACTCGGTGTTATACATGTATGTTCTGGCTTGTAATGGTTAGGAGCCAGAGCAAATCACACTGAGATCCCACATAATAGGACATTTTTTTTATTCAGATGGTCATATCTCAGCCAATACTTACCATATTCAATTGGTTTTCGGCATTTGGAAGTCATTTTTGATGCTCTTTCAGAAAATGAAGAAAAAATTCCAATCACTTTTTATGACGTCACACTTCACCACTCTATGTCAATGGACAAGGTGTCTTGGGATGTACTTTTAAGCTGAGTTGGACCTAGTCCTTTTAAGCTGAGTTGGACCTAGTCCTTTTAAGCTGAGTTGGACCTTGTCCTTTTAAGCTGAGTTGGACCTTGTCCTTTTGGGAATGACAATGACAGTAAGGTTTCTCTCGACTCACAGGGGACGATCTATCGTGCAAAACAATCTCTTTTCTCCCCTTCTTCAGTGAATTCATTCTTGTCAGTATGTAAGACGTTGCCAGTAAACGAGGGCCAAATTATCAAGACTCTTCTTAGAAACCCTCTCTCTGTTGCCAAATGTGAAACGGAAGCTCGCAGAGTGGGAAAAAACGAGGGCTAAACGCTCCAGGATTTCTTTGCATGTAAATATAGTGTAGTAAAAAACAACAACATGGAATGTCTTCACTTTCCAGCTCATGAAATGGGCCCTATTTTTTATGATTTGTTTTCTCGACCTTAAATGGCAAAAAGACGACGAGTTACGTTTGATGTTTGTGTGTTTTTCAACCCTAATATTAAGCATACTTTCAACGTGTTGTCACAATCATCTGCAGTTCATCTTGTAGGTTTAAAGTTGGATTTTGGTATTCACCCATCAATTGTTATCACACAAATTGTTATCAGGGGAACTAAACAGTTGCACTTATCACCAGACCACATTAAGTACTTTAATTCGTTCCATTTTTCAATAACAAAGGAAACCAATGGAGAATGTCTTGTGTCATTTACAAGATTGGTGCAGAAGATATTCACCTGATAAAGGATTTCTACAAATGCATACAATTCAAACAGCCTTTTTTCTGTATGTGGAGCTCACCAAGATGTTTATCACAATTTAATGTTCTTTAAGACAAAGAGTTAGGCTACAATGTTTTCCTCATGCAACATATAAAGCAAAAGAAATGTTCAACTACCATGCTCACCCCTTCACACAAATTGGTATTGTCTACTTGTATTATTAGTAATTATTGTGCAGTTCCCTCAGCTTTGGAGGATGAAAGGAAGACTTAACCAAGGTGACCTTCTGATCTCTGTATTTATGACTGATCATAACTTGCACATGATGTACCATTATACATGGTTTTAATCCTTCACCTAAAATGTACTATTTGACTTTCAACAAATAAATATCGCAAAATCTGTTTAAAAGGGTGCTGGGAGCAAGAGTGTATGGATGTTGACAATTTCATAGAATTCCTTTAATATGACTAGAAGGTGAAACTAGTGATGTATTGATGACAATTACATGTATGAAGGCCAGCAGTCGCCACCATCAAACTACCTGATAATTTTTTATGTGAAACAAAATTTCATCAGGTTTGAAAACAAATCAGCATTGCATGCATGAGAATGTCGCTCTTTATCTTGTAAATAAATGTACAGTGACTAGTTTTTTATGTCGTTTTTGCAAGCGTGTGTACAAATGTGTGTACACCATGAAATTTTGTGCAGAAAACAGTGCAAACAGTAGTTCATATATACTTCTTTTAGTGCTCTTTTCCTTATTTATGTTGCATATTATTATTTGTCATTGTTTAAAGTGATTGGCTAGCTTTGCGAATAGCCGATCTAAAAAATTCTCAAACTAAATGAAACATGTGTATGGGTACATGTATTAGTACTCAAAAACACTGAAAACTACCGTTGTTTAGACTGAAAAGCTGAAAGTTAAACGCAAACCACGATTTTGTAAAATATCACGTCTCTGAGACCTTTTAAATAGAGACCGTTACTCGAGTTTTCAAATACTTCCCAAAGGTTTTATGACTTGAGACTCTCAGAGCCATATTTTAAAATTATACCTTGCATGTTTATACCATTTTCAAGTAACAGAATTAGATATTTTTAAATTCCTAACAATGTTAGCCAATCACTTTAAAGGACACTAGTTAAATGAATGGTCGTGTTGTATCAGTTGTCAGCCATGTCTAACTAAAGTCACAATTGTGTTTTTAATGCTTGTATGACAATCTTAGGGATCTGTTTTTAAAAATGTTTATCTGTGAATTTTTGAGTAACCATTAACAGTATTATTGGTTGAATGATTTTAAATGTGTCAACTTTTCATGAGGAATTAAGTGGATTTAATTCTGAAGTTTTAATCATGTCGATGGCATCAAGCATCTTATGTCTCTTTTACATGTACAGGTGTCCTCTTCAATACTGTGTTCTTATATTTTGGGGATTTCACTCTGTAAAACACGGTGAAAGTTCTCTTTGATGACAATTACCTTCCAATTCGTAGGTAGATGTTGTTTTTGTTCTCTACTTTCACCCTGACTTTTATTTTCTATTTAGTATTTAAGCATTCCTTTTTTCCTTGCAATAGGGTTTTCAGTTTTTAAGCTATGTGTGCTCAAATATGGAGTGGTTGGCAAAAGAGAGATTTTTACTTCTCAATCTTAGAATTTGTATTTGGATGGGCCAGTCAAGGAAAATTGGTGTAACCAGGACATGAGTGCTACTTTAATATTCCTGAATAGGATTGTTGCAAGGGTTTTTCACACCACTCTTAAAATTTGGGAGATAAAGCGTGTTGCAGTTCACCATACACATGCTGATCTTTGCTGCTTGCTTGACATTTTTTAAGAAAACTGAGAAAATAATGAGGGGAAGCTTTAATTTGTTTGCATCACAACAATAGCTCTGTAAGGCTCGTGACTTTGATATCAATTGATGAAACCCGTCTATTAAGGCCACACATTGGAAATATATGCAGTCACTTGGTATAATAGCATGTGAGATGTGTGGACGAAAGGCTGTGTGGACGAAATGTACTACCGGTAGTTAGCATTTAAAACCATATTTCTGGAAAAAAATTGCCTGCTATATGGAAACATAACACCTCTACTTATAATTAGGGACCAATACTATTAATTTCAAAGTCATGAAAAGGCACTAAATATCAACAAACATGGTCTACAACAACTCCAAATGACAAAATGATCCCAGCCATGCATTTTTTAAAAGCATTTGATAGCCCAAGACATGAACATTTTCGGCATAATTTTTGCCGATACCGATCACAGGTGCGAGGGTGTCGCTCCGATCTTCTGATCCGATCACAGCCCCAACTTACAGGGTTACTTCAAATTATCCTGTTGATAATGCATTGGCTACAAATGATTTTGTTCACAATAATCGGGTTCTACTCACTGCACTTGTACTTAAGTCCATTGTGGGCACTATTCAATTATCTGAAATGCCATGTTCACACAGGCCACAATCTCTTTTCTAAAAAATGCAGCACCAAAACAAAATGATGTGATTAAAGTGCACTTCACATTTCCGTATCTTTTAAAACACTTTATGCTAAAGTAATTATGCCTCGGGTTCCCTTACCCACAGCTCCTTTTTTGCTTCTGTCAAGCCTAATGGTTGTTCCTTTAATTTTAAAAGATGATATTTTTAATTTGTGTATTGCATTGTTTTTTTGTTTTTTGTTTTTTTTTACTGTCCCCTGTGTGATTTTAAACACTGCCTTGTAGTCACTGAAATTAAATATGGATTTCATCTGTAGCGAATAATTTCTATGCGTGGGTAATATGGGAACCGATATTTCTGACCAAAACGATGTCATCCCTTCATATTTTAGTTTTTAAAGCGCTCCAGAATGTTTTGAGATATTCTCTTATTTATTTGCATTTCTTTTTTAATGAGGCATCTGTACTTAACGATCCAGCCGCGGAAATTCACCTCATTTGGAAGTTGAACAAAAAAGCTTTAAGGGAGTTTCTTTCTTGGGGTAGACTCTAGAAAGGTGGACAGTTGCTACAGATTTTTTTTTTCTGAGGTAAATTTTATGCCGAGAAAAAATTGTACCATCAGAACATTCAGACATAGATTTACAATCTTTACAATCAAGGGCTTTGAGCCATTGCTTTATAAAAAATAATTGTTAACAGTTGTGACTTGTTCTAAAATAATGCTACATCTAGATCATGCTGGAAAGGCTCATCAAAATGCCAGCATGCTGTTATTCAAATGATGCACCATATATTTCTTCTCTGCGATCAAAATGCCCTCTTTTTTCAAATTTCAGTAGAGGTGTTTATGTAAAAAAGAACAGAGAGGATAGCACCAAATACAGTCATATTTATATTTTAAAAAAGGTTAAACAATGGTGAATAGGAGATATATTTCTGTGTGAAATACACTCTTAGTTGGAAAAAAGAGAACTATTATGGGAGCCGTTTTTACTGTAAAAGAAGAAAAACATTATTTTTCATTGTATTCATTCTACAGATATTATATCTATATATATGTATATTAAGTCACATGCATAAATCATTGCAGGATGATACTGCTATTTTGGAGAAAACAAGTATATGAATGTATCTCATGCCAATTTGTAAAAATGATAGTGTATAGTCTAGTATTTCTTAAAATGTATGCATACTTTTTCATATGAAAGTGAGTGATCAAAAGTTAATATATATATATTTATATATATATATAAATCTATTACATGTTGCACCATGTGAAGGTAAACTTCATCGCAAAACATCACAAATGAAAAGGTGAGAAGTCATTTAACAGATTTTGTTCTCTTTTGTCTGGTATACGACAGTTTGAATGGTACATATAAACTGACAAGGCAGTAATCCTGTATTTTGTGATAAGAAAATGGGTAGTTTATGTGAACACACAAACAGTAAGTCACCATTTTCAATACTGCAATTTTCTTGAGTGACTTTCGCTTCATGTGTGAAAGTTTACCCTCATTTGTAGTGATATTTGTTTTTCATAGTTTCTTGTCCTTCATAGTGATGAAGAACATTTATTCAAACTAAATTACTCCAAGGACTATATCAATTTAGGAAGAATTTTGAAATATAATGAGGTGGCAAGGGTTTTTACATTAGAGCCAGGTTTTAAGACTATGCTAAACATAGACACTGTCTTGAAATAACCAGTTTAATTGTGATACATTTTAGCAAATGGTACACTAGCTTGTGTATTGGTCGATCAAAAACCTCTCAATTCTCTCAAAATATGTATTTAAATATGACTAACATTTCAAATCATCATTGAAGTTTGTCCAATACTGAAATAACCAATATAGAATAAAACAATCACACATCATGTATATGCGATTGGATTAAAGTTTTTTATTAATTGTAAAGTTAACAAATGAAAATGAAAATTACTTATTGAAAAATTGTGAGTTTACTGCCAATTAAGTTCCAAATAAATCAATATCATTCATATTGTGGTGTTCCATAGCTTTCATTCTCTCAGTCATCTACCTTACATTTGCCTATAGTGTATATTGTTGAGAAGACATCAAAATGCATCACATTTCATGCTTTGTAAATTCTGCAGTAACAAGTGGGAAATCATGAAAACTGTGACTTTCAGCAAAGAGTATGTAACAACTAGTGATGGGATAAAGAGCTGCTTATTTAATCTGACCCTCTCGTCTCATAAGCTAACATGACAAACCGCCAGTATTTCTTGACAAATCTAAATTGATTTGATTATTTTGTATTTATTTTTTTGTTATGTTTTTTTGTTTTTCAGTGTTTAATAAGTGTTAAGTTTTGTATACATGTATAGATTTAAAGTCACAAATCTTAACACTCTTCATTTTAAAATTGTTACAACTTTTGTTCACACATCTGTTAGGATGTGTTATGATTTTGATGGCAGAGTACTGTAGTCGGATTCGTACTTTCTCTTTTACTTTTTTTTCTGAGGAATTATTTGAAAGGGGGAAAAAATATATTATTTTTATTCACTTAACAGTATTTGGGTGATTTTATGATTGCTCGGTTAGATCTAGAGTGTATCGTTTCATACTAGATCATAATTCAGAAGAGTTGAAAGTCATGGCTATTATCCACTGAAAACGTTGAAAAATCATTCAAAATTATATATTTCCCGAAACATCAATTTTAAAAAAAATATGTTTGATCCAACTTTATTTGATTGATTGTGTGATTTTGATCAAATAAGGCATGGAATTTGAAAATTTGAATCTAAACATTAAAAAACTTTTAAAAAGTCAGATGCGGGGAAAGTATATTATGTAGAAGATTACTAGGACATATAATGTGTGATTCAGGTCATAGAGAAAAAAAGATATATCTTTTTTTAAAGAGAGTTGTCAGTTTCTATCTCTGTATTTTGTCTGTATAATGTGATGAAACTTGGCAAAGTGTAACCAATTATATTTCTGTCTTGTCAGATGAATCAAGTCTATCGTGTCATATGTTGTAGTTCTATGTGTACTTGAGAGGTAGAGAGAGAGAGAGAGAGAGAGAGAGAGAGATAGTGAGAGAGAGAGAGAGATAGTGAGAGAGAGAGAGAGAGAGAGATGGTGAGAGAGAGAGAGAGATAGTGAGAGAGAGAGAGAGAGAGAGAGATAGTGAGAGAGAGAGAGAGAGAGAGAGAGAGAGAGAGAGAGAGAGATGGTGAGAGAGAGAGAGAGATAGTGAGAGAGAGAGAGAGA
>BEXV01001588.1:30261-53004 GCA_003118195.1 Hemicentrotus pulcherrimus
CCCCCCCCCCCCCTCCCCCACAGGCCATGTAGTTTCACAATATCCTAGGCTATATAGGGTTAACAAGTACTGTTATTTTTTAAGTGAGTGTAAATCAATTTGTGCCAATTTATCATTCATGATAATGTGACATTAATGTAATAAAGCTTACATCTAACAGTATTAAACACATGCCCTGATTCACCCAGTCCACCCTTCATTTTTGAGCAACAAAAAACGTTCAAAAAATGAACAAATTTACAAGGGGTATAAACAACTTCTTTGTTTACTTTATGTAATGTTATATAATTCAAAATGTAAACCAGGGGCCTGTTTCATAAAACTTGTTATCTAAAACAAATGCTAAATTTCTATGACAAATTTGCTCTCAGCCAATCAGATGCCATGATTTCAGTAGCTTATATGGGTAGCTTGTAACTTGTTATTGATATCAAGTTTTATGAAACAGGGCCCAGATCATGAAGAGGAAGGGACACTCTAAAGATGCATTCAAGAACAGCCGTACCCTATTGATGGTAGGATTACATGTAATTGCTACATGAGGGGCATTGAGGGTTTGTACATGCATGTGAAGGCTGAATTTGTCCTCACCTTAAGAATAACTTTATAGCAAGATCGTCAATCTTGTCTCAAGAAACAGATGTCAGAAGAATTCTCTCTTCTACTCACAGGTGAAGTGGCTGTTGAGGGACGAGATTGTGTCGGCCATGTTGCACATCAAGCGTGTAACCGTGGCAACCCTCGAGATGGTTGCCCAGCACGTAGAAGACTCTCGGGACAAGCCCAACTGCAAAGCGGAGGAGCTGGCTCTCCAATTTGTGTTTGGACCAGAGCACAGCCTTGCGAAGTTCACCAGTGTAGGTTTTTTGTTTTGTTTGAGTGGCGGGAAAGTTGGAATGACAGATGATAATATTGCCTTCTTTCTAGACTTCTACTCTCTTTCTTCTTTTCGGTTCAAGCTTTTTGCGTACTATTGTAAAATTATTATTTAAAAATCTTAGAGCAAAGATTCACCACTAGACTGCGGCATTGAATCAAGACATCTGTTTCTTGAAAACAGTAGGTTGACTCCGCTTGCCACTTGCCACTCTCCATCCAGCTGAAGTAAATGGGTACCCGGTAGGAAGAAATTCCTGGAATGCTCTATTAGTGTCTTATAATGGCAGCTCAGCTACAGCCAGGGTAATAATATGGTACCCTGTATTAAGTGCAGTAGAGAATATTCATATAGTACATGTACATGTAGCTGCACTATATAAATGTCCATATATAATTACCATTATGTATGATACAGGAGTTTGAGAGGCTGAGCATCCCCAAGCATCAGTTCTGCAAGGTCCAGGACTACTGGTAACTGGCCCTGGACCAGCTCCATGCAGAGACTCTCAGGAAAGGCCAGGCCATGAAGACGGCCCTGGAGTCCTATAACAACCAGCTTCAGCAGCTAGGCCAGGACCAGACAGGAAAGGGGGATGGGTCCAGCAAGGATGACCAAGGTAAGATCTTAATTGAAATGATTAGGGAAAGATAATGTAGACCCAAGAGTGCTTGTAAGCTTGTGATGTAGTTGAATTGATTTGGTTATACTTGTAAAATCCATAGGTCAATTAAAAAACACTGAACTTTGACTTGGGAATGGATAGCAGAGAGTTCAGAAATGGTGTGTCTTATATTTAGAGATATGTGTAATCAATGGTTCCACACAATTTCGTTATGATTAACCTTACCTCTCAAATCATTATTTACTCCTTCATCTTTTAAACCGTCAGTTACAGAGAAATACGTGTATGTCATGTGACGAATCATATTCATTTAGCGATCTTATTCAAAGACATTTTGTTTTTTTAAAGCCCTACTGTCCTACTTGTAGCTACATGTACTTGCTCCCTCTATATAGAAATCTTCGCCAATCGGTGCCTGTTGGTCCCCCATGATCCTCTTTTTCTTATGTTAGTTGAGAGCCGAGTCATTGAGATAGCCACCTGTCAGTGACCTCGCTGTGTGGTCTAATCCCTTCTGGCCCAGTAGTATTGACGGTCTTTAAAGAAATAATTTGATGAAGGCTGGTTTTGAGAGCTTCAAGTCTTTTCTGGATGTTGTCCAATTGGCAATGATTGCAAAGCTGCCAACATTTCCTCTTTTGGACGAATGATTCCTACTTCTTGGACTTCAAACTAATGTAATGAACCCTAGATTCCTCTTTCTTTGAAAACTATTGTGTAAAAAGTATACAAAATGACTGACTGTATTCCTCATTTTGCCTCAATGGATTTCTAATTTTTGCTTTGAAAGTGGGCAGGTATGCCATTGTAGTCAAGATGTCCCTCTCAATTCTTTTACACACAGGTCTGATCATACCAACGACCACCATCATCTACACCCCACCGTCCCCTGAGAAGCATGCGGTCAAGAGAACTGGAAGTAAAGAGGGTCAGGGAGAGGTCAAAGGTGAAGGGATGCCCCCAGCAGAGGCTAGTGATGACCCTCAGGTAAACAGACTAGAGGGTTCTTGTCTTTATTGACAGAAGCCATGGTAGTTGAGAGGCTGTGTTGTGCTTCGGACTTTGAAGACACTTTTATGACCTATTGTTCATGCAGGGCTACATGGATAATGTAATCACCTACCTATTTCCCATGTTTTCTTTTGCAAAGAAACACAAATATTTAGTTTTTTGTTTTTCATTACCAGTAATGAATTATAATTTTTCTCCTTTTAATTTGAAGGTCAAAGCTCTCCAAAGCGAGGATGAAGGCTCAAAACCAGACACCGTAGCTGACTTTGAAGTGGGTGTGGATGTCACTCAGGAGATCGAAGACGTGGAGGACGAAGCGACGCTGGAAGGCGCAACAATCATCGAGGACGACACTGAAATCCACACCAAGGCCGAGAATGAAAAGGAGTTGGACGCAACCGGTGCAATGGTCGAGGATGTTGCTAAGCAACGAGATGGAGAGGCCGCTGTGGAAGAGAGAGGGGATGAGGGAAGGATGGTTAAGGAGTCCAAGGAAGAGGAAGAAGAGGAGTCAGAGGTCAGAGCTAGACACGCTGAGGACAACGTCTCAAGAAGCAGTGGCAGCTCTATACAGGTGAGTATGTCAAAGACCCCTGATGGCTCCCTGCACATAAACCTCACTGCTTCGCTCAGAGAGAGCATGTGTGTAGACGTGGTATCTACATTATTTTCCAACTGTCATTCATTTAATATTTCACTTAATGGGAAAGTCCACCCTGAACTTAAGTTGTTCTTAATAAAAGCAGAACAGTGAGAGAAACATACATGTATCAGTGAAGGTTTGACGAAAATCCGACAAAGGATACAAAAGTTATGAATTTTTAAATTTTTAATTTTGTGATGTCACATGAGAGCTGCTCTCCTATACATTGTGTACTGTAAATTCAATAGATTGCCATTTTATCAGAAAAATAATAATCATTTTACCTGTGCATTCGATATATTATCAGACACATGCTTTTATACACGCCTCAATGAAATAGATCCATTCCTTCATCAAGAAACATGAAAAGGGGGCAATTTATGGAAATTACAGTACACAACATATGGAAGAGCAGCTCGCAAGTGACGTCACAAAATTAAAACTTTAAAAATTCATAACTTTTGTATCCTTTGTCGGATTTTCGTCAAACCTTCACTGATATGTTTCTCTCACTGTTCTGCTTTTATTAAAAACAACTGAAGTTCAGGGTTGACTTTCCCTTTAAGGAGGAAAAAACTTCACAGTGGTCAGTGTGATATTTAAGTATCTTCCTATCTATCAACTAAAATCCAAGAAAAATGACAAAAAATTTTGAGGGCCTACCAAAACTGTACATGACCTTTAATAATTCTAAAATAATAATCACAATTTCTGTTATTCCATTTTCAGGTGCTTTCAGAAGAGACTTTACAAGAAGATGCCCCCAACATGCTCAACAGTGAAGCCTCCATCCAACTGGGCATGGATGAAACCGATAACGTTGGCTTCCAGCGTTACCATGGTAACGGCAGGGAAGGCATCAATAGCGATGAAGAGGAGGCGGCGGCGGCGTACAGTGAAGAAGGGTCTGAAGGAGAGAGCACCCTACGGAGGGCTAGTACAAGCTTTGAGGTGTTGACAAGGATAGGGGACGATGATTCCGTCATCGGAGAGACTGAGATTGAATTGGATACCCCTACCTGTACATTACCAGGTGAGACATTAATCTACAAATGCCACTCTCCACCCAGGTGAAGTAAATGGGTACCTAGTAGGAAAAATTTCCTTGAATCAATCGCAACTCTGTTTGAGGCGTTTTGACAAAGACCAATTACAAAATGGACATGCCTGGGATTTCCTAAGCAGGGAATTCAGAAGCAGCCGTCAAGAGAGAAATCTAGAACTAGCTTTCCAAAACGCTTGCATAATATGTGTAGCCCGCACACGCTGCATGGATGTACCGAATCGTTGCTCAACAGCTTTATTTGCAATAAAAGTAAGAAGGACATTAGCAAAATCGATACTTAAAGACCATGATATCTTAACGCAGTTTAGAATTGCATGTAATATCTCATGCTCCCCACTTTTGATTTGTACTGCAGTTTAGGCAATAGTTTTTCTGCTTCTTTAATATGAACAGCTACTCCCGAGCACCAGCTAGATTCCGCCTCAACTGCTACAGCTTCAGGCCCGGAGGACCCCTCATCTCCGGTGATACACCTCCCGAACCCCTCCTCCCCTCCCCACACAGCCTCCTCCGCCCCCAGCTCTCCTCCCAGGGCTAGGGTGGGGTCAGGGGCGGGGCACAGTAAGCGCCCTACCCATAGCAGACAGGGGAGTGGGGGCGTGTCCAGTGGACCCTCGAGTCTCTTCCAGAGCTATGTGAGTCATAGCGGCAGTGCTGGGGACAACGATGAAGAAGGTATTGAATTGAATTGAATTGAATTTGAATTTATTAACAACATAACACAATGTTACAAATGTATTCAAGTGGTTGACAGAATAACAACAATTCATTTCTTAAATACTTTGATGAACTAATTCTTCCTCTGGTGTTCAAAATCTTTCTTTTGAAAGAAAGCATCAGTGACTTTTTTACATGAGACATTTTTAAGGTGGTTCAGTATGCTATATAAAAATAGAAAGGTAATGTTCTACTTGTAGAACGATTGGAGATCAGTGATTATTTTTATTCTAATATTAATTATATTTCATTGCTATAAAGCAAGTCTATGCTTGTGCCAGACATAGCGCTATACAAGAACCCGCTATTACTATCGTTATTATTGTTCTCATTCTCATCATCATCATCATCATCATCATCAACATCATCATCATCATCATCATCATCATCATCGTCATCATCATCAACATCATCATCATCATCATCACCATCATCATCGTCATCATCATCATCACCACCATCATCATCATCATCATCCTCATCATCATCATCATCATCATCTTCATCAACATCATCATCATCATCATCATCATCATCATCAAAACCTTATTCTGTTTATTCCCATTCTCTCAGGTTATGATGCCAGTTCAAGTGACATAGAGCATGAGGAATCTCACTTGTTTGTAGACGTCTTCAACCATTCCATGCCAGGATTCTGGCTCATTCTCAAGCTCTGTCGGGACAAAGTCAATCTCTTCTTCCACACAAGGTAATGTTTCATGTCTTTCATTAAAGGTACATGTACTACTGTATGTCCCATTTGCAAGCCAAAAAAAAAAAAGATAAATTCCAACAGCATTAGAAAGATAAAACTAATTCAGAACTTCCCTAAAAAAAGGGGGGCTTGAAAATGTCTTTAAGTGGGAAAATAACGACTATTAGTTGTCGAATTGACTCAAGAGCTATAGAGCCAATAAGTAATAGTCTGATTTTCAGACCATTGTATCGAATGGTCGTACATGTACATTTTATGCTGCGCAAAGATTTAATCAGTTTAATTTTGGCCATTACAAGAAGTGGGTTATTGATGTAGACTAATGCTCATGTACCCTTTACAGCTCATTTTAAGTATGTTATTTCCGAAGAAGAAAAGGGCCAGTCAGTCACTCAATAGTGAATGAAAGAGAAGTCTAGCAAGTAAACAGGTTTCCTTGCATAATTTGAATATAAGGACACTGCTAACGTTTAAATTTCACAGATAGGACATACATGACATATTCATAATTCCTGTAAAGTTCTACAGAATTTGATGTTGGCTGCAAAAGGGACAAAGTATCTTTAACTTAAAGTAAACACTAAAAACAAGGATTGTGGGTTTGAATCCATTGCACAGCATAAATATTATTAGCCCTAAGAGTAGCAAAGGCTTGATTGGCTACTAATTGTAGTGACATCGTTTGCCGTCGCAAGAGTGGCCATAGACAATTTGTTTTTTCCTGTTTCATGAAATCTTGCTTCTAAGACCTATTAGCTACTGTCCTTGTAGATCTGATAAAATGACAGTCAACAGAATCAAGTATTGGGTTTGAAAAGATGACTTCAGAGTGTTAATAGTCAGTATCATTACTTTGAGATGTTTTTATTTTTGTTGTTGTTGTTGTTGTTAGAGAGAGGAATGAGAGCGGGAAGCTGATAGAACAGAAGGATATTTATCTGCAGGTTTCAGAGGCCATCAGGAACACCTGTCGACTAGTCAACCAGGTATAACATTGTGCAACCTTTTTGCAGAATATCTACACTGTATCTTCTGTCCTAGTCATCCAAGATGTTGCCTTGCTATCATTATTTTACAATTTCCTTATGAATTATGCATTTCATTGCCCCCCCTAAAAAAAACAATCGTAGTTAGAACTTTTCGATGATAAATTTTAAGATTAATATCGACCAAATCCAAGCTATTTTATCCGATATGAAACTGACCACATCTCAGTCTACCTCATCATTTTTAAAGATAATGGCTCTAATAGTGATTAGATTAGACCAAATATGAAATGAAGAAGACAAAGTTGATGTAAATTTATAGTAAAAAATCTTCAATAATTTGTTAACATATTTACATTTACTGGACATGACCAATACCTTAGATACGATCTCTTGTAAAAGTTGCTGTATACTTGTTATAACTAACCGTTAAAGTTAATCACAGATGTTTATGTCAGTTTTTATGTTTACTAATTCGTAGTGTAATACCTAATCTGAATTTGTATTTTTTCCATTGTAAGTTTATCCATTTTTTGTGTTTTTTTTTTTTACAGTATTATATCCTGTGTATTCAGGCAGTAGCCTAGGCTTGAATGTTCCTTTTCTTTCTCTTGTTATTTTGTGATTTAAATACAGAGTATAATTTTGTTAATTTTTAATATTCCCTTATTACAGAGGTTACTCCTTCAGGAGCTTGATAACAACAAGACGTGTAGTACTCTGTTGGTTGCCGAGAGCGATGAAGACATCTGGAAGCAGGAAGACAGCGAGCCTCCGTCAGCCAGAAGAAATTCTTCCGACGAAGGTAATGAAATGCAGGCCTGATAATTACCCGATAAATTGGTTTCCCGAGTTTTACATCTTTTTTCCGATTTTTTTCCCATTGTTTTCCTTCCCAATTTTTGTTTTTAATTTTTTTTACCCGATTTTTTTTCTTCCCAATTTTATCCTGATTTTCCTGATTTTACCCTTATTTTCAAGATTTTCAAGACATGACCAGATTTTTTTCTCCAATTTTCTTACTCAATAGGGGGGAAATGTTGTTAGATGCCATTTTCTACCCGAATTCTCTTTTTCATCCGTCTGTATGTCCCGTTCTCATGATCGCATTATCTCAAGAACCAATTGATGGATTCCAGCCAAACTTGGTCATGTATATATCTTGCAGAGCCAATAAACTGATTGAATTTTGGGATCATGAGGCCAAAGGTCATGGTGTGTATTATGTTTGCAAAAGTAGCTTATCATCGCATTATCATTAGAACAGATGGACGGGTTACCATCAAACTCAAAACATGTACAGTACATTGTATGTATCTTGCAGAGCCAATGAACTGAGTAGATTTATGATGACAATTATGATGATTATGAGGACGATGATGATGATGACGATGATGATGATGATGATGATGATGATGATGATGATGATGATAACGATGACGATGATGACGATGATGTTGATGACAATGATGTTGATGACAATGATGACAATGATGTTGATGATATTGATATTGATGATGGTGATGATGATGTTTGATGTTGGTGATGATAATGTTTACCATGATGATGGTCAGGTTGATGAGGAGTGTACATGTACACGTCATTGAGTTGAATCAAAACGTGATTTTAAACATTTCAGATGAAGATGAGAATCGTCAAGGAGGAAAGGGGGACTACCTGGCAGCACAGCTATGTTTCAACCAAGGCCATTTTGCATGTGACCTCGTCCTGAGTCAGGATCTCCCTGTACACTCCAGACTCAAACCCTCCCATAGACCTAACGTACCATCTAGGGGTAAGATCAACCACATTTATGCATCTANAAGATAAATATCCCATTAATATCTAGCAAATCCAAGCTATTCTATTGGATATGTTACTAACCACATCACAGATTTGTGTTTACCTCATCATTGTATTAAGATAATAATTCTGCCAGAGCTTGGGTTAGTCCAAATATGAAATGAAGAAGACAAAATTTATGTCAATTTATGGTATAAAATCTTCAATAATTTGTTTACATATATACATGTACTGGACAACAAATGACCACTCCCTTAGATCGCCTCTCTTGTAAAAGTAGCTGTATACTTGTGAATAACTATGAACGTTAATCACAGATGTTTGTGTCAGTTTTGATGTTTATTAATTTATACTGTAATAATCTGAGGTATTTTTTTATCCATTGTATGTTTATCCTGGGTTTTTTCTGTACATGAATAATTAAATGTATAATTATATAACTTTTCCATCTTCTACTATCCTGTGTATTCAGGCAGTAGCCCAGGCGTGAATGTTCCTTTTCACCTGCTTTCTCTTGTAATTTTCAATAAATAAAGTATGGAATTTAGAATAAATCATTGATTCACTTATTACAGAGGTTACTCCTTCAAGAGCTTGATAACAACAAGACGTGTAGTACTCTGTTGGTCGCCGAGAGCGATGAAGACATCTGGAAGCAGGAAGACAGCGAGCCTCCGTCAACCAGAAGGAATTCTTCAGACGAAGGTAAAGAAAGGATTAAAATGGTGATTAGGCCAAAAAAAAATGTTGTATTGCCCTAAAGGTGCCAAAACATGGGTCGGTCGGTCAGAAATTTTCTTGTTTTCTTTTTTACTCCCTCTTATATGATATTTCTCAGTTTTGAATGCTCTAATACATGATTTTTCTAAAAAAGGGCAATACAACATCTTTTTCTTTAGGCCTTTATGGAGATACATGTAGTTCTGAAAAACTGATGATGGTAATATCGATGGAGGAGGAGGTGATTTTGCTTTTGCTGATGAGGGTAATATGATAATATTAGTTACGATTGGGGATTATATTGGATAGTGGTGGTGAAATAGACACATTTGAAGTTAAAGATGTTTGTGATGATGATTATTGATGTTGATAATGATGAGACATGTAGCATCCGATTGGTTGCCAAGAGCTATGAAACAACTGGAAGCTGAAAGACAGTGGGCTTTCATCGGTTAGGAGGTATGGTATGTGGAGGGAAGGAAGGATGGGGCTGATGACAGTTATGATGACGGTGATGATGTTGATGACAATGATAATGATGACGACGATGATGATGGTGATGATGATGTTGATGATGACAATGATGATGACGACGATGATAATTGACAATGATGATGATTATGATATTGATGATGAGGAGGATGGTGATGATAACAATGAAGATGATTATATTGTTGATGATGATGATGATGGTTATAATGATGTTCGATGGTGGTAATGATTATGTTTACTATTATGATGGTCAAGTTGATGAAGAGTGTGATGGTAGCGGTGATGGTAGTGATAAGATGTAAATGAATATGGTTGATGAGGGCCATGACACTGATAATTACAATGATTGTACTGATGATGGTCATTATGATTCAGAATGTGGTAGTTGTGATAGTGCTTATGATGATGATGTGGATGACAACATTGATAGTGATACTGATGGTAAAAATAATTGTTATATTGGTTCTGCTTATGATGGTAATGCTAATGATGAAATGATGCGAAGTGATAAAAAACAGTCGGCAATCAGTACAGGTACACGTCATTGAGTTGAATCAAAACGTGATTTTAAACATTTCAGATGAAGATGAGAATCGTCAAGGAGGAAAGGGGGACTACCTGGCAGCGCAGCTTTGCTTCAACCAAGGCCACTTTGCCTGTGACCTCGTCCTGAGTCAGGATCTCCCTGTACACTCCAGACTCAAACCCTCCCATAGACCTAACGTACCATCTAGGGGTAAGATCAACCACATTTATGCATCTGTCTTCATCAGCTTGAGTTTGCCAAATGTCCCACTATTTTAACTATCCCCATCGCAAATTAGCCAGTTAATTTGCGTCCTCATCAGCCCGTAGTTGCAATTAGCAGGATATTTGGTTGAGAAAATATCCTGAGAAATCTTGGTCTTGTTTCCAAAATATCCCGCTGTTTGGGAAATAGCGGGCTAAGCTGAGCTAGTTTGCGATGAGTGTATTGGTCTGGTGAAGCAGGATGATATCCTTGAAAAAAGCGGGTTATTTGGCAAACTTGAGCTGATGAAGACAGGCCTCATGTAACCTAATAAAGAAAGGAATTCAGGAATGATGGATCCCATTTTACTTTTCAAATTAGCAAAACGGCTGTAATTCTTCACAGGTATATATTTCTGATAAAACAAGTATTTGTTGAGGTGTGGCGTGATCAAATGGAGATGAAATGGTGATGGGTTTCGATCACTTGCTACATGTAGGTCCCAAAACAATGCATTTTGATTAACATTACTTCTCTCCACCCAGGTTTCATATTAGTACTCTTAAGGATGCGCCTGGCTAGAATGCTCCCCAGGGAGTGTAGAATGTACATACAATGTATTCTGGTAAAGCCTGAGTCCAATGACTGGAGTGATAATATATGTGTTAAGCGTTTGGAGACATCATCAATGTATGGAATTCTATATAAAACCAGAATCTTGTTATTTGAAAATGAATATATTCCAGTAAAAAAAGCCATGAAATTTGTTTTGCAATTCAAACAAACTGTAATTCTTACACAGTACAAGTTATATTCAGATGTTTTTGTTTGTTTGTTTGTTTGTTTATTTCAGAGAGGGAAAAATGTTGGTTACATGTATAGATCATAGCATTGAATTACCATTAATATGAACACATTTTCTTTTTTTTCCCGATCATCTACTGAGAGAAAGTTTTTATTTTATATTTTAGGTTTACAGGCACTCAAGACAGCCCTGGCTGCCTTTGCTGTCCACGACCGCAAGAACCTGTTTGTCTATCGAGAGAGTTCTGGGGAGGTCTTCTATCTCAGGTGACCAAACACAGTGAAGCAGTTGTAATTTTGACAAACCTGTGCTGTTAAGATTTGAAATGTTTTTTGTTTGTTTTAAAAACAGAGCCCCACGGATTACAACAACTTAACAGTTCACTTTCTTATACATCGTAAATGGAGGTGTGGTGGAAATAAAAGGTTAAAAGGGTATAAAGATCTGTGCTGTAGCATGAACTTATAATCCTTTACCTAACACATGTCGACTGGATTTTGATATTCTTTCAGGTTATACGAGTCTACTGTATTGAGTGGTCACCAGCACACATCTCGACTGTGTTCGATCGCTGAGTCTAACCACACGTCATCTCAACCCAACTCACTGCCCGCCTCTCAGTCAGGTTGGTAGAAATAATAATAATAATGAGGGTTTCTTGAACTTATGATTCATCTATTAAACAATGAATATTGCCTACATAATGATCAAATATTGGGCACAAAAGAATTAATAAACAGCTGGTACATAACAACTACAGTGTATTCTCAATCTTATCTGTAGAGAGACATGTTGGTATCTGATCCACTTGTGAAGGGCATCTAGAAAAACAGCAATTTATCCCTATATTTATTCTATATGAATTGAACCTTATTGCATGTATTTTTTCATTCTTATGAATCACTTCTGTTATTGATTCAGCATGAAATTTGAATGTCCTTGAAAAGCATCATGAAGAGATAGAAGGGCATTTCACTTGAGTTGTCATCACTTGAGTTGTCCTTGTTTTGACACAATTTTATCTGGAGTTCTAAGGAATGTACTAGCTGTGACGAAGAGCTAATGCCTTTCCCCCCAAGATTTGGTCAATATGTGGTGAATATTCATCGTTTCCTAAATAAATCATAACTGCATACAAACCCTATGTGATGTTTTTGTTTTTCTAATACCATGTACTAGGAACTGCTACTAAATATTTCATATTTCATTATTTTGAGTTTGACATGATATCTATATTTTACTCACTTTTCTCTCCACTTTTAGTCTCGAGAGCAACCTCCAACCAGTCTCTGAATACCATCGGCGGTCCTATCTACCTAGAGGAGGATGCGGTTTCCGTGGCAACAACATCAACAGGTGCTCCATCTATGGTAATATATCACTTATTGTTTTCTTATGTTCATGAACAATTGAATGTGTGAATTATGGTGTGTATTCGAGTATCTGATATACTGTTCGTAGGATAAAGTAAACATTAAGGGAGATGTTTTTTACATTAATTCTTACATGAACATGGATGTTTGTACTGCATTTGGCATTACAAATGCGACTATAGTCAAGCCTGCTGTAGCAACAACCTTTGTAGAAAGACCGCCTGTCTGTAAAGACGACACTTTTCTTTTCCCTTGAATATGGTTTCTCATTGAAACCGATACTCGATGAACCTGTACATAAAGACCACCTGGGCCCCGTCTTACAAAGAGTTGAGATCAATCTCAACATGGCAATGGCCTATAAGGATCATCGTTACATGCGCGTATTGTACAGCACGCGCACTATCAACCAATGAGAATCGTTGTTTCAAAACTGCGATCGATCGCAATTCTTTGTGAGACGGGGCCCTGCATATAAAGACAGCTTTTCTTTTGTTTCCTTTAAGCGGTCTTTGTATCCAGGTTTCACTGTACAATTGATAGTGGATTCTTTTAACATGCACTTGGGGCTTCACTATTAACCTGGCTCTAGATACATGTACATGTGGGCTATTGAATTTCTTTCATCCTTCTTCCTCTATTAATCTTTATAAAGGTCTATGCAGCCTATCACAAAGATCGTTATGTAGATTAATAGTAATGTATTGCAGCACACTAGATTTTGGTGCTCCCGAACGAGTACTCATTTAACACCTGGGTGGAGAGTAGCAAATGTAGATTAAATGTCTTGGCATTGAATCAACCTGGGAAGGTTGTCTGATCCTGGTTGAGTGCGTACATTCTTACACATGTATCATGCACATGTATATGTACCTACTAGAAAATTGTTCATTGTTTTAGTTTCAATTACTGTCAAACCTGTCCCAACCAAGAGAAATAGAAAGAGTAGCCAATGAAGGCAGGTAGTCTTTCTAAACAGGTTCTGCAACACACATTTCTTTCTTGAGGAAGACAAAAAACATAACCAAGACAGGTGGCCTTTATAGAGAGATGGCCACTAAGGCAGGTTTTACTGTACCGGTAGTTGTTTTTATGGGCTTTGGAATAGATAGTACTTTTACTTAAAGACTTGAAAACGCCACATTACAAACGTTCAACATCATTATTATCATTATTACCAAGGACTCTCTCCGTGACTCTGGAGTAGATGTTCAGTCTATTACATCAGCAGCCTCTAAAGCATCCACCTTACAGGGAGCTCAACACATCATCAGCATTCAAGTGCATGGCGTCACTAAAGCAGGTACGGTCCTCATCCTCATCTCACAGATAGTATAGTGGTGGATATTTTACCTAACTGCTAAGAAAGCATGAATGCTTGTTTGTAAGCAACCAGAGGACCAACAGCTTTAGGTCCTCTCCGAAAGACCTGGTAATGAGGATAGATAAAATATAATTTTTGTGAAAGTACTCAGGTATGAAAACTTGAAATGTTTGCTATGCCCTCGTTTTTTAATAAAAGTTCATATTTTGAATTGAAAGTCATAACATTTTAGTATGCATGCTTACATGTACATGTAGCTTCAAAAATAGTTTTAGGAAATATACATATTGTGTGGACAAGTGATGCTACACATCCACCTGGGCATGGTAAACCAATTAGAATCATGAATTCTCGCTACCACAACTATATCATTTGGCCATAGAGGGCAGCACCTGTCATGGATGTATTCGGCAAAGGCACTTCCGGTTCCAAAATAAATACAATGTGTAGAGAATGGGAAAGTCCTTCAGAAATTTTAGTTTCAGACCAATAAACTAAGTAACAGATTATGATGGTACCTACATACATGTAGATCTCATCCAATCATTCATGGGAGTTCATAAAACCTGAACAATAGTCTAGTAAAATAAGAAAACAGTTGACGATCATGAACATTCTCTATGGAAGCCGGATGAAACCATGTCTTATATAGTATTCCCCAGTATTGTATCTGCACAGTGTCGGAGGAAGGATGCTATCTACTGTCTAACATTGTATTTGCAGTAGGGTCAATTAAAGGGGCTGTAGCATGACGAGACTACGCGTCTATCCCTAGGCCTGACTCGGGGTCAATCGGGTATAATACGACTACGGACAACGCGACCACAGTATTCACGTGTGTGCTAGCGCCACTGACCGTTAATCAAGTCCATTCGTTTACTTGCAGTTTTCCTAAAAGAAGTCGTGGATGGCGTTAACCAGTATTTGCCATGCTACACTCCCTTAAATTATCAATGATTATCTACATGTACCGTGTCACTTCAGGTCCCGAGATTCAGCATGACCTAGTGGGTCTACTCAACAAGAAGCTAGAGTCGGCTACCCTGGATGTGATCGCCGATATGCTGGCCAGGAACCCACTCTGTAAACTAACTCCAAATGATGTACAGGTATGTTTGTTGTTGGGTCTTGCAATGCAGTGTTGTTGACTCTCTGTCATACAGTTGTATATTCATCACTTGTATTCATCAATACCTATTCCAGATTGCTTACAATTCGTCCCTATTTTCACGAAGTGATGGTAGTGAATGAAAATCGCATTCAATTTGCGTGCAGATTTTCCTCACTACCGTCACTTCGTGAAAACAGGAACGACTTGTTCATCCAATTTCAACTTTGACTCGGATAGAATCATGAACAGACATTTTTGGTAGTTATCAGTCTCATCAGCGCCTTTGATATAAAAGGCAACTAGATATTGGCGCTTTGTAAATTCCTGGATTGGATTGGATTGGATTGGATTGGATTGGATTGGATTGAAGATTTTATTCTTTCCTCACAAGAATGTATTTTGGTACTGATTGTCTACATTTGCATCAAAATTCAGCCCCGCATTCAATAATTTGAGTTCATCCTCCGTTCAGAAATAGTCCGGACGTGGGGTCTACATGTAAGATCAAAGGAAATAAAGAAGAAATAAGAGAAAGGAAGAAAAAGAGAAGGGGGCGGGGGAGAGAGGAAAACCAAGAAGAGGAAATTGAGAGAACCAATTACATGCACATGAGAAAAACACTAAAAATTGCTTCCTATGAAGACACTAATGGAGTATTGCTGGCTCTGATGTCTTTTCCAAACACACTTTGGTTTGTTTCTTTCTACCGCTGCTTTTGCGTTATCGGCAGTTCATCCAACCAAAGTGCAAGGCCCCAACTGAATCCTTCTCGTTCGTTCACAGTCACAGTTGGGCCTGTTCAGTACCTCTACTTGTAGTATGTTGACTACTGAATTCATTCATTGCCAAAGGCTTTATACAGGGGACACACCAGGGGGGCATTTCACAAAACTGGTTATCAGTGGCAAATGGCAGTTTTTTGTTATTAGCTACTGAAATCCTTGCTTCTGATTGGTTATCAACAGATTTGTCACTGATTTTTGTCATTTGTCATTGAAAAAAGACTTTGTGAAATAGGTCCCTGTAGGCAACGAATGAAATGAAATAATGTAAAACAATGCAAAGTACTCCTTTTCAGTCCTACCATTATAGTGCTTGTATGTGTGATAAGTAACGTTGTAATGGTTCCTTTTAATCTGCAGTTCATTCAACCGAAGAGCAAGCCTCCTACTGAATCCTTCCAGTTCACGGTGCCAATGTGGGCTGTGCAATACCTCTACTCTGTCCGCTACTACCTGCGCCAGAATCTCCTTCAGAACCCCTTCCTCCACCCTCCCAAGTACATCGACTCCAAGCCAGACCACCACTTCCAGGACTGTAACTCCTGGAAGGGCAGGGCAGGACCAGGACCTGGACCAGGAGCTGGCCTGGAACCCTCAGAGATGGATGTCTTCCTCTACAACAGACCTCACAAGGCTGAAGGAGGCACAGGCAAGTAAGGCAGGATTCCAACTTTTAGACGTTACAAAAAAGCACTATTAATTAATAAACAAACATTGCTAACTGTTGTGCGTTTTGCCTTCCAAATGTGTTTGTTGGTGCCACTCAATTTAGCTAAGCTTTGTCAGTTTCCTACTTGTATACTTCTGGGTGTTGTGGATGTGCACTTAGGATCCTTATGAACAAAACATTGGACATTTACAAATGCTATAATTGCTTAAAGTGTGCATGAACATAATCTCTGAATTATTGAAAAAAAAACGTTGAAGGTTTGGAGCAAAACGACTGTGTTATATGAGTGAATTCCTTAATGTTTATTTTGTTGTTGTTGTATAAAGCACACACAAAAATGAGGCCATAATGGTATTGAGTAATTGATTTTTCTATTATGAGGACTATTACACACAGTATTTGCTGTTCATGATTATCTTAGCATTCGTATCACCTTGGATTATTGTGATGTCACAGCCCAATTCAATTAAAGAATACAACCTTTAAGAAACATATGAACCCTCTCATGTTGCAGGTACTGCCTGTGTAGCTACCAGCTTGGTGGATGGGTATGGCAACCCAGTGGTACTGGTAGACTGTCCCACCCCTTCCACGTCCTCGCAACTCTCCCAGGCTGACTTTGAGAACCTCATCACCACACAGATCTACCAACCAGTGCAGACCAAGAAACCAGGTAATGATAATGGTGATGATAATGATGAAAGTAAAATAATAAAGATTGTTTCTTAATGTGCTTTTACAAAATACTAATCAGAACGCTGATACAAAAAAAAAATATATATCTGGCATGATTCAGGCTTCATTCAGACTAGCAGGATTACGTGGATCAGATGATATTGTAGACCACGGCGTTTGATGATATCTCCAACAGCTCTGATGTACATTGTGAAGAGTTGAGGCCAGATTACCGAGCCTTGGGGAACACCATATCTCAGAATTTGAGAATCAGTTCCAAGTACAAGTACAGGCGAATAAACATGGGGAAAAAAAGAAAAGAAAACAAAAATTATGATAATAATGATTATGATGATGATGATGGTGGTAGTGGTGGTGGTGGTGGTGGTGGTGGTGGTGGTGTTGATGCCTGTGATAATGATTAGGAGGAAGATTGATAAGGAGGAGGATGAGTGTCGCTATCCATTTAAACTGGTAGACTGCCTAAACCTTTTTCAATCTCTCAGCTTTCCTAGGCAAATTTCAAGAATGTTATCAACCTCTAGATTTATCTGATGCTGCTGATGATTATTTGCACTACTTCTTAAAAGTTAAAGATAACTCATTCTACATCTACAACTCTAACTCTAACGTTCTTATCCCATGTGTTTATTGCAATGGACTCTTTAAATAATGAAACTTTGCTTGTGGTCCAACTTTTGAAGCACCCCTTTGTTATCAACAAGTCTAATCATGACTTCCACAAATATTTATTATTGTTATTATTATTCAGTAATTGTCATCACCTGTGCCTATGAGGTGAAAAGTAAACTGAATCACTGTAACCCTTGGATCTCTACTCCTGGTATGAGTATTGAGGATGCTGCAGGTGGTTCCCTACTCTTATACCAATAGTGCAGTTGGTTCTTAACCTGCATTTATGAATTTTTACTCTGATTTGGACCCTTCTTCTTTTAGGACCAACAGCTCTGATACAGTTCTTCATCTGGAGCCGTGGCAGTGTGGACCTATCCCAGCAGCTCCAGCAGGCGGTGGAACACGCCCTCTGTGACACGCTGACAGAGTACTGCGTCCTAACCGCACCCATGGGACACATCCCCGGCGAACAGCTTAGGCCAAGAAGGGAACATCAGATGACCTCTCCGCCTTTGTCACCAACACTGATTGGTGAGTAATGATAAAGATGATAATGATGATAGTGACGTTAAATAATGAAGGAGATGAAGAAGATGATGATAATGGTGATGCTAAGGATGATGATGAAGACAGAGATGATGGATGTCTTTGGAAACATGATGATGGTGGTGGTGATGATAGAGTACTGCGTCCTGACCGCACCCATGGAACACATCCCAGGCGATCAGCTTAGGCGGAGAAGGGAGCATCAGATGACCTTTCCCTTGTCCCCAACTCTGATTTGCGAGTAATGATGATAATGGGTCAGTGTGATAAAGATGATAATGAATTGAACGATGATAGTGAAATTTTCAATGAGGATGTATATTAGGATCATGATTACTACAATAATGAAGGATGTGGTAAGGATTATGATGATGGTGTTTGCTAATGATAATGCTAAGGATGATTTTGGTGACAGTATTGATGATGTACATAATTTGAAACCTGATGATGATAGTGGTGGTGATACACCCCCAGCGATCAGCATAGAAAGGTTCAAGGGAAAGTCAGTTGACATCACCACCTTTGTCGCCTGCCCTGATTGATGAGTGATGATCAGGATGATGGTGATCATAGAGGATGAGAGAACGATGGTTTTACAGTCAAACCTGCTGTAGTGACCACCTGTCTACAAAGACCACATTTTTTTGTCTCCCTTGAAAATGGTTTCTCATTGAAACATGTACTAAAGGAACCTGTCACCACTTTTTGTGTTTCCCTTGGGCGCTCGCTTTAGACAGATTTGACTGTAATTTATAATGATGAGGATTGTTTCGATGATGTTGATCTTTGTATTGTTTCTGCTGCTGATAACGACAGTGATGATGATGATGATGATGATGTGATGATGATTGATATTAATGATAGTACTGATATTATTGATCTTGATGGTGATATTTTTGTGTTGATAATGATCATGCCTACATTACATTTTGCCTGACCTGTCATGATACATAGGTTTGCTGCTGATCACATTTTTCAACAACTCTGTTCATCAAAATAATGATTTTGATTCATCAGCAATTCACTTAAGTCATATATGTGTATATGTTTCCCAGCACCAATATTAAAAATTCATTGCTAATTCATCTGGTATGGTGTTCTGTGTTATATAGTTCGCCCTGATCCAAACCGACACATGTCCAGCGAGTCAAGGAAGAAGCCTATGAGTTCACCAGTCAACATGAAGGTAAGAACACCAATCACTATTACACCAGACGAATTCAGTGCTTGTGTCAAATGATGGTGCAGAATGCTATGAATTCACCAATGCGCGTTACACAAACTTTCATGGATTTTAACACAAGTAACAAAACCTTGACTTTGCACACTAATGCATAGGTAACTCTGCATAAAGCAAATATGTTGGGACTCAAACAAATATTTTGACTTGAGCACACTTCTGGCATAGTTTGTTCAAAAAAATTAATTTAACTTGGGCGGGTATGCAGTGTTAACAGTATTTGATGTTGTTGATGAGTTGAAGTTGAGTGTATTTGATGATCTTGATTTCAGGTTGCATGTATATAAAAAAAACAGATACCAACACCCACTTACACTGCAGAAATTGTTTATCACAGTTTAACATCAAATTTAGTTCAATAATTAAAGGATTCATCCAACCTTGAACTATTCTAAAAGAGAAGAAAGCAGAAGAGAAGCAGACTGGTTAGAGTTTGAATTGGACAAAAATAAGAAAGTTTTGAATGTTAAAAAGTTGTAATACCTTTAGGCGTTTTTTACGTTTTTTTAGGAAAAAATGTTTAAGGCGATACAAAAGTGATAAATATCAGCCTAAAGAGGGAAAGAGAGAGAAAAAAAAGATTTCTGCCCAACCAACCCATGTTTCAGCACCTAAAGGGCAATACAACATCTTTTTTTTTAGGCCTTATGTGCAATTTGCTGAATCAGTAATCTCTCTTTGATGTAGTGCGGGACAACTTCCTCATTCGTATCGACACACAAATTGACTAAAATTTTAATTTTTCAAAAATTATAACTCCAGAGGCTCTTTTAGTATACAGGTGTAGGTCAATTCAAAACATATAGAATTTCAATATTGAAATTATAACAGATATTTTAATAAGAATACACAAATTAATGATACAATATCTAAACTAATAGAACGTTACTTAAATTATTCATCAACCAGTTATCAAATTTACAACATATTGTAGTTTGAATAACTTTGTTAAGGAATGAACAGTGATTGACCTTATATGTCATTCATAACAAAGTACCTAAAATTCAATATTTCATAAATTTGATGAATGGTCGATAGGAAACCTGAATGTTGTGAAAGTGCCTCATACTAATTAGTTGATATATCATTAGTTGTATATTTTTAAAGAATGCAGGCATAGTTTCAACCTCCTCTACTTTCCTATGCTTGGAATATATAGAGTAGTATCTGTATTCTGCATACATGAATAATGCAGTACTTAGCGCATCATGAATGACAGCTGCTTTGAAAACCATTGGATTTGAAATTACACAACTATTTCATTGCATACATGTATATTCTTAATACATGTATGTACATGTATGTATGTATGTATTATGCATTGACCCTGTGGCCCAGCTTGGTACATTTACTTATCCTTAACCAGATTTAATTTAGAATACTAAACATCCAGGTCGTTCCCTATTGATGATCCATTTATATACCCTCTTCGTCTCCATATAAAGTTGATATAGTACTCTTTCCCTATATATATGTATATGTTAGAATGATCTGATACGAGTTGATGGATTCAATTTTCAGCGCTCTATGTCGGTTGGGGAGAGTCCCCAGTTCTTTGGAACCGATATAAAGCTCCTTCTCAAGAGAATGCAAAAGGTACAAGGAATGGAATTCTTTTCTCAGCATTTCAGCAAGTTTTCTTAAACATAATTATTTTATTGTTGTTGACAGGTGGTATTATCATGGTTGGGTATATCGGACCAAAGTGTGATGTGATAAGAAACAAAAGGAAAATGAATTTATCGATGAGATTTAGTAGATCGCAATATTCATCGGAAGTCCTTTGCTTATAATTTCTACTTATTAAACAATGATAAAGGATAGTGAGATATTGTTTAAATTGATTGGCTTCGCTCAGGCCTTGTGAATATGGAAAATAACATTTATTGAAAGAATGTGAATAACACCCTCCATCTTGAAAATGAAATTAGTTGCCACATTGACTAATGTTCAATTGTAGATTCCTAATATCCCCAGCTTTGCTAAAATATATGTTATTTAAACCTCAACCAGTGCATATATTTAACTGGTAGAAATAATGAGCAAAACTAAACTAAAGAACTACTTATAGATAACACATTTTGCCTCGTACTAATGATAATACCACTTTGTTACAGATTTGAGAATTGCTGCTAGTCTCATTAACAGCTTGCATGAATCACTATTAACACATACTGCAGGACATGTTATACTAAACCAGTTTCAATTTAGTTTCTGGCGACTGGCAAATGAGTCTATCACTTGCAAGCACATTAAAGCTACAGCTAGCTGTGTATAACCTGCTTTAAATACCATTGGAGCTGGGTATTGTATACACATACAATCAGGATTGTTTTGCTGTTGATAAATCATTAAAAACTAGTAAAATACACATTTCTGCTTCTATATTGTGTATTTCAAACATTTGCACTTTGCAGAGCAGCATTCATTGCAAAAATATGTTCATATTTTTCATCAATTTGTTTATCATTGTTGTATAGTTTGCCTTATGTTATACATTTACAATATGCTTAGGAAAGTGTCACTTCTATTGTCCAGCAGACCATTGAAGTCTATTCATTGTTTTCTGAGGATTTGTTTTCTTTCTAAAGATTTCAGAATGATTAGTGTTGGTCACCCTTCAATAATTCCACGATAAAGCAAATGGAAGTTGTAAAGACAAACGAGTTTTAGACGCTTTTTTTAAAAGTTTTTGCCGTGGGTGAAAAGAGTATTACTCATTTAATCTTTATCGGTCCATTTAAAATAATTATACCTACATATTTTTGGATACACTTTTTGAATATGATTTATTTAAGAGGATTTTGATGTAAAGATGTGTGAAAAAAAAGGAAATCTGATGTTGCTATTTTTGTGAAGATTTTCAATCGTAGTCAGTGATTTTTGTTTCTACTTTGTTTCTGTAGGGATATTTAATCTAGTATATACCATTCTTTACTGTTAAAATTTATTATTTATGATAATTACCATTATCAAAGAAAGTCTGGTTGTAAGTTTCATATTTTTTGTTACATGAAATCATCATGAGGAAAACACTCGATAGAAAATTTGCTCATCAAATTCACACTCTGCCTAGCACCTTTGCACACGGCACAAAATGATGTCAATTATTTTGTTAAACTATGAACATGACAGACAAAATATACAGTTCCTCAGGTAGACAAAGGAACATCCCTTCACTGCTATTATGTAAAAA
>BEXV01001588.1:66702-94726 GCA_003118195.1 Hemicentrotus pulcherrimus
CCCCCCCCCCCCCCCCCCCCCCCCCCCCACCGAAAAGCTGTGCATAGGCACTTTTCTTTTGGAATTATTTGTGTCTCCTGTTGTTTCTCTGTCTCACTTTTGATACCACAATAACTGTTGAACGAATCAAATTTGCTTAATCGTGTCCTTTCAGTTGGCGACCCTCTTCACCGACGACTGTGACAAGTACAAGGATCTGATCCACCTTCACTCGTCGGCCTACGACTTCCACCTGCGCACCATCCAGTCCTATCTCTTCAATCCGGACATGGGATTCCAGTCCCATTATCAAGTCTCCAGCTTCCTGGGGAGTTTCATGAAGTACTACTCCATGCCCCCACACTTCAGGCAGAACTACATCAAGAAAGGTAAGAGAATTACAGGTGTGGCAAGATATTGCTTATTTTAAAGCCCCACTGTCCTACTTGTAGCTACTTGCTCCCTCTATATAGAAAACGTCCCCAATCGGTGCCTGTTGGTCCCCCATGATCCCCTATTTCTTATGTTATTTGAGAGCCGAGTTGATGAGATAGCCACCTGTCAGTGATCTCGCTGTGTGGGTCTAATCCTTCCTAGCCACACTAGTGTTGATAAGCTTGAATAGGATGTGTCATCTGTACATAGTTAGTTGTTGAAGTTGTACATTCCTTTCCTGACATGGGATTCCAGTTCCATCATTACATGTATGTTTTGTAGATTCCTGGGGAGTTTTACAAAGTATTACCCCACTCCCTCGCACTTCAGGCAGAACTACATTAACAAAGGTAAGCCCATTACAGGGTGGGAAGATCATATTTTTGGCCTTAAAGCAATAGATGTGAGATAGAAAATAAGGCACCACACTGCAACTTAAAAGGATCCAAAACCTTCACACTAAGTTAATTTTATTGTAAAGTTTAAGATATTTGAATAAAATCGGTGGAAATTTGAACAAAATCGGGCAAGGAATAATGAAGATAATGCTTTTTGAAATGACTAGTCACTAGAGGGCGGTATTCAATTTGATGACATCATCGGTAAACAACTCTCCATGCCTTTTGTACATAAAATTTCACAATTTTTTTGTTTTCTTCGTTTTTATTTGTGTTCTTGATCCGACTCCATAACATGTGAAGTAGAATATCATTTTGCATTCTATATCTTGCTTTCAGGAGAGTAGATTATCTCAATCACAAGAAAGAAGGAAAAACATGAAATTTGAATTACAAAAGGCATGGAGAGTTGTCCACAAATGATGCATCAAGTTGAATATCTCCCTCTAGAAACTAGTCATTTCAAAAAGCTCTAACTTCCTTATTCCTTGCCCGATTTTGTTCAAATTTTCACAGATTTTAGTCAAATATCTTAAAATATCTTTAACTTTACAATAAAAGTAACTTGGTTTAAAGGTTTTGGTTCCCTTTAAGGTGAACCAGAAGCAGGAATTTGCAGGCACCTTGAGCAAAGGTATTATCATTTTCGTAATCATGTAGTATTTATTATTCTTTTTTTCTTCAAAGACACCATCCAGTTCCTGAGCCTGAACACACCTGCCCCTCAGCTGTACGAGTACCTCGTCAACCACCCACCCCCCAGCTGGCGGAAGCTAGTCATGGTCCACCCCTCCTCCACCGCCACGCCCGAGTGTGCAGGAGGACCACCCAGTGACAGACAGGAGTTACATCACGCCCTGTGCCGCATCCACGGCAGCGTGCATCCTCTGTTCCAGGATCGCCAAAGCAACCGCTTCCCAGATGACATCAGTGTGGTGGTGGCATGGGACGAGGCGGAGTATCGCTGCCAGACGAGGCCCAACTCACCGGCCGTGGGAGGAGCAACAGGGTCTTTGTCGGGGGAGAGTATGGCTGTTTACCACAAGAACATGCTGCAGCTAGAGTTCTACGTCATCGTGACGAATCGCAAGGATATCTATCCACAGAAGACAGTGAAGCCAGTAGTAAGGACCTATGTTCAATTTGTTTTATTATAAAGTATTTATAAAGTTTAGTGAAATCATTTTTTGGTTCACAGTGTGGGAGGGAATGGAAGACAACATTTCTGGAAAGAAAAAAAAATCTGTTCTATAAGCTTTTATGCTGTAGGACAGTGTAATACATAAATATACCTCTTCTGAAAAATCCTTTGTTACTGTACCTTTCACTTTATTTTAGCTTCATACATTAGAAAAGAAATATCATTTCTTTAGATTCATTTTTCTCATATTGTCATGATGCTGATGGTTGATATAAATGTATTTCAATAATTGTTGTTATTGTCATTTAATTGAAATATCGTCTGTTAAAAGTGCTTCCATAAATTTCTCAAAACGACCCTCTCATTGATATATCGTCCGGTTCTTCTTTCCGACAGAGAACAGACGACCCCTTCCTCCCCAAATCAGCCTTCCTCCAGCGCTGCAAGCTGGGGGAGACGGAGGCCATTGCGGAGCGGGAGCGCATCCTGTCCATGCTGACCAGTGCTGATATCAACTGCAGGAGGGACTCCCTCTGGGACCAGCTCATCATATGGGACATGGAAGACATGGATACCGTGGCAACCACGTCCACCAAGAAAGGCAAGAAGAGAGACAGTGCAGAGGAGGACGATTCACAGGTGAGGAGAACAGACTTGTATAAAATTTAGTATTTCTTCTTGTGGAAATGACTGCAAAGCATTTTAACAGTGAGATGTACATGTAGCAAGAGATGTTTTACGAAAAACATTGAAATAGGGCCCATTAAAAATGCTAGATTTTATTTACCAAAATAATGAATGCGATTTTTGTCATGAATTTGTGTTTTTTCACACTTTCATGAAATTCGCCCAATACCCTTTTTCGACAAGCTGCGGTAAATTTAACCTGATGTGATGAAAAACACATAAAAGCAGGCTCCATTGAAAATGTTTGACTTGCGACTGAAAATGATGGACTTACTGTACCTGTGCAGTTTTTGTTTAAAATTAGTGTTTTGTCCAATTTGCCAGAAGTTTGCCCTGATACCCTTTTTCTACTCGCTGAGGTCACATTTACACTGTGTGCTGGTTTGATGGAAGAAAAAAGAAAAAGATAATAAAAAAAATGAACTACACATGTGTACATTTACTGGTAACTACAGTGTATTTCCAATTCTCCATCAAGACAAACAGACTAGACTCTTTAAAACACCATTGATTGTAAAATGAAGTAAAAATATGTTCTTGATAACCCTTTGCAACAAGGCCGCCATGTCCTATCCAGAGTTCAAGGTCCTTCTAGGGTGTGTCCACCACACCCCTCTCACCGACCTGGACCCCTCCCTCAAGCCCCTCCTCACCAACAGCGTGAGCTGGTACACGGAGCTGTTCCGCACCCTGAGGGCCAGTCGTTACCCTATCATCACCCGGTACGTCACCAGTGAGGATGGCAGGGTCAAGCATCTGGTGCTCCTCCTGGCCGAATCCTGTAACCAGGTGGTTCTCTTCACCATCGACGAGAACACAGCGGTGAGAATCTTCTCTTGTTGTAGCGATGAATCAAAGATAAAATTAATGTTCAGGTCGTTGGATTGCATTGTGAAAAAATAATTCCTTGTTTTTCCCATAACTTAACATTTTCTTTAATTATTTTTATTTGCATCATTGCGTACAAATTTATTTCTCTCAGCAATTGCAAGATGCTGTGAAATTAATCTGAAGCTTGTTTGTAATTGTGAATCAGGATAATTTGGATGAAATTGTTAAAACTTGTATTCAGTTGGCACTTCCTTGACAAGGCAACAGGTCATTCTTCAATCCCAGTACTCATTTGATCTTCCCTGTCGCTCATTCTTTGGCTCATTTTCTCCGTCTCTATTTATTCTACTACCATTATCTTTTTTTCTCTCTCCCGACATATTCCGTGCCCTCTGTTTTAACTTTCCCTGTCTCACTGTTCCCTCTATTATTTCCTCCTCATCATTCCTTTGTACTTCCTTCTTTGTTCCTTTGCACTTTCTTACTCTCTGTATATATTTCATCAGGAGTTGGAGATGATCAGCAAGGAGCGTCCTGCCATGGTACCGGACGGTGATGGCAGCATGACGATCATCTTGGACATTGAGACACAGAAGTACATTGAGAACATCGTCAATGCCATTGGCTTTCATCTTTGGACAACAGTCTTCTGAGAAGCAAGGAACGTCCTACCATGGTACCAGACGGCGATGGCAACATGATGATTATCTTGGACATTGAGAACATCATCAATGCCATTGGCTTTCATCTTTGGACAACAGTCTTCTGAGAAGCAAGGAATGCCTACCATGGTACCAGACGGCGATGGCAACATGATGATTACCTTGGACATTGAGAATATTATCAATGCCATTGGCTTTAGTTTCATCTTTGGACAACAGTCTTCTGAGTGAGTCGGTTCTTGGGCATCGAGTGTCAGAAGCATAATTGCAGACGTTATCAACAACATCCGTCGCTGGAAGAGACATTGTCCATCATATCTGTGGACAACTTCCTTCTGAGCTGGATGGATGCTGAACACCGAGGCTTTGGAGCATACAGAGAATGTCTTTGGTGGGTTCAACCTCTGGACGAAAGAGATAAGGTGGCAATATGACAATCATCATCTCTGCTGAGACTCTGAAACTGCCAAAGAATATTTTCAATGGCTTCTGAGGTATTGTCAGATTGCAACGCGGCAATCACCTTTGGACAAAGAGTCTCAGGAGCTCAGAGAGCATCATCAGTGCAATATTTTGCTTTCTTCCCTGGACAGCATTCTTCTGAGTAAGTCAAGAGGCCTGATAATGGGTACAGAGGCATAAAGTGGATGCAATCAAGACCCTGTCCTGTTACATGTGGTAATAAATTTCTAATGCTTCTATCAAGGACGTTCAGTATATCCTTGCACATCAACAAATAGTTGTTGACATGGCCCAATTGGTGTAAGGAGAGCTAAGGCCTAGCCTGACAAATTATTGAATTTTATGATCAAGCCTATGAGAACATTTGCCTTTTTCTCCCCCCTTAATTGTGGCATAGATTTTTCTTTCTTATTGAAGGAATTTTGCTGCCTTTGTTACGGATAAGAAAAGGGATTGAAATGATTCAGCATTAAAATGTTGATGATAATATAACCTAGTTATATTGCTCTCATATCTATCTCAGAGGATGATCAAGGCACTTACTAAGTGGTTAACGATGCTTTNTTTTCTTCTTCTAAATCGGCAAATAGGTGGATTATTCTATTGAATAAATCTAGAATTACCAAAATATTAAGATTTGCAGGTCTTGCAGATCTTTTCAATGAAATTTGTATTTTGGGGAATTGAAAAATTATGTTTTGTATCTATGATATGTTGTTTTATATTGTAAGTGCTGTATAGTACAGTGTATTTTGTTGCAATAAGTTGAAGCGATGAAATAATTGAAATTGGTAAAAAAAAAAGTTTGTGTGTGAAAACTGCCAGATGAGACGTTCAAATTTGAGTACTGTGTGTAATATTGATGAGACCATTTTGCTATATTTCATGTCTTCCTGTACAGGTTAAAAGAAGGTTTTCTGATTATTTTTTTGTTGTTGTAGTGCCTCCACTGGGACTGAGGCATTATGTTTTGAGCTTGTCCGTCTTGGCTTTTTGTTACTGCGATAACAAAACAAATTTTAACCACATTTGAATCAAGTACATGTAAGTACATGTATGAGCATGCGAGGATGAACTATTGCCACAATACATGTACATGTATGGTATAAACTGAAGCGATTGAAACAAAACTTGGCTTAAGTGTATACATTAAAAGGCGAATTGATTGACTCTTGGGGGGGGGATGTGAAAATGTATTGTTTCTGTGATAACTTCAATAACATTAAAACAATTTTAACAAAACGGGTCATTAAATCATGAAGAATCCCAGACTAAATATAACTCTGATGACTTTGCAAGAGTGAAAGGATTAAATGAAAAGAGTTAGGATTCACGAGGTCAGATGTTAAAGGTCACAGAAATTGTTGGTGAACATACCTCGGTCTATGTACGTGTACATGTAGGTGGTGGCTTATTGGAGACAAAGATCAAGCAGAAGTTGAATAAATCAAGCGGAACTTTGATAACCCATATCATTAAAAAGTTACACCAGAGTGTCTTTGTGAATTGATTGTAACTTTACGCTGGACTTTTATCAAGCCATAAGTTACAATCAAAGATGGCAGCCATACTGCTACTCCTGCAGGAAGAGGCCAATAGGCAACTAAGGAGGGAAAGAGTCTTCCGAGACAGAGTAGACCCATTGGATAGGCCCGACAGTGAAATCTGGAGGAAGTACAGGTTCACAAAGGCTGGTCTACTCTGTCTCGTGGATCAACTTGCCCCCGCATCAAGTCGCCAGACAGCCAGGAATCGCAGTTTAACTGTTTTACAGCAGTTATGTGTGGCACTTAACTAATACGCCACAGGGGCAGTACTGGATTCTCCCAGTACTGTCCACAGAATCAGCAGGGCAACTGCATCATCTACCATAAACAGAGTTTCCAGAGCCATCTGCATCACTCTGAGGAGCAAGGTATACAAGCATACAGTACATGAGGTTCAGGGTAAAATATTTAATGAAGTGACGCGAGTCCAGAACGCAAAATGCTTAATTGTTGGAAATCATCAATTGTATCATGTAGAGGCACATGGTTAGGATATGGAGCTAGTAAATATATGGATGATTAGGCTAACTGTTTACCTAAAATTTCATCCAGATATGTCAAAAAAAGGAACTTTTCACTTTGTGGCATTACATTTCGCTATAAAGGCTACCTTAGTTCTATGTCATGAGAGAGACATAGTTTTATTTATCTTGTGTATTATATATCCAATTCTGCCTTGTTGCTTTGATATCGTATTGGAAGTCCACCCTGATATTTACTTCCTTTTTGTAATGGTATTTTGCTCAAACTTTCACTGTTGTTTTTTCTGCTTTTTTTAAAAGTTAAATACCAGGCTGGATTTCCCCTTTTCAGTCTGATTTCCCTCAATAACTTATATTTAACTTTAAAAATGAACCTATTCATATATTTGACATGAATAGATTATGGTTTATACATTGTGAACAAGCTTCTGCTTCTATACATGTATATAGGACAATTGGGGAAACCATTTCCGAAGCATATTTTTTTAACTGAAAGTGTTTTTTGCTATTTTGAAAATTATTTGAAATGATGAAATAAAATGAAATATATTCTGAACTGATTTTTGTAATGATTTTAACTGTTACAGTAAAATTGTATGTTTATGCATACCATTTGCATAAATTTTGTGACAATTGGTCATTTCATGGCCAAGATTGCTAGCCTTGAACAGTATGAATTAAAATGTTAAGGAAGACGTTCAAAGGAAATCATAAATTAGCCAATATTGTATCACTAGAAACCAGGAAGCTTACGGATGACAATCATACACGTTTTACATCCTGGGGATAATAAAAGGGAAGCCCCTCTCAGAATCTGAGAAATATATTAAAGCGGGCCGCCAGAAAAATTCAGTGATGTTTTGATGACGTCACAAGGACCAATCCTGCGTAAATGGACTTCATCCTATAAATGAATGAACATATTTTCAGTGCAATTATTTCTCAATAATAAAGAGTTGATTTTAAAAGGGAAGTGATGCTGAATGTACAATGATGTCTTTCTGACAAGCCATAGCAGAGCTGCCAACCTTGTGCGACCAAAAAAAGGAATCATGATGGTTAAAAAAAAAGGAATTCATAAAAACGAAACTTCCAACCACGCATGACACACTTCCATTCATCATGCTGTTTTTTACATACAAGCAGGTAATTTTTTTGTTGGTTATTTTGGTATTATCGCCATTTCATTCTTTTTGAAAATATTTTTCTCATCAAGTATTTTTTAAAATTAGTTTTCTATTGAATTTATGATCAAATCACCGGCAAAAACGGAATGGTGGGCAGCTCTGCCATAACATAGTATAGTTCTAAATAAAACTTTGTCCGAATTTTAAAGTGGGCCAACAGATTAATCAGTGAAAAAGACACTGGTGAAGTAAGAGGGAAAAGATGATGAAATAGGCACTGAAAATGTGTGCATTCTTTTCTAAATAAAAACACCGGTACAGCTAGTATATCTTTTTTCTCTGTGACAATATATATTTTGTGAGAATTCACATTTGATACAGTAATCAAGCAGGATATAAATTTAATGCAACCAACAAAAAACAAACATTGTACAGGAAAGAATTTTCATCACATCACATCAAAACGCAAATTTTCACGACTACGATAGAATACAAACAGATAATGGTTTTTCTATACAATCCCTTCTAATTACAAGTGATATGATTCAAATTGCAATCACCGGGATTACAATTTTTTTTTTTAATGATAATATAATTTTTGATATAAAGCATTCTTTTCAGTAATTTAATTCAATTGGCAATCATGGTGATAGGTCGTATGATCTGTAAATGTTATGTATGTTCTTATTTTTTCTTTTAAGAAACACATTATTACAAAAAAGGTTTAAGATTCCGAATTTTTCAATAGAAATTCATCGTACATGTATGTAAAAGAGTTACTGGCAAGCGTTCCTGGGTATTTTTGTGTTTGTGACTTTCATAACAAATTCAAATCATTAAAAAAGAAAATATTTGATTTTGCAGCTCTCATTTAATCCTTCATCATCAAAAAAAGGTTGAAATTGAGAGAGGGAGAAATCCTTGAGACCATGCATGTACATGTACAGGTCAAAGCATGGAAGTTTAGTCATTAAATTGACATAATTATTATTTCCAACGAAAAAATAATATGGAATTTTGTCTCAACCGCACTGTATATATAAATGAAATGAGACATTATAATTGGCAATCTCAAGCTATAAGACTTCAATGCATGTATCATTGTTGAGAGGGGATTCTTCAATTTCATTTACATTTGCAGTGATTTTTCTACAGTGGAATTACACATTTGTACATATCTGTGCAGCCATGCAAATACGTTTTTCTACAAGTAGCACAGTGTACAAAAATATACAAGTATTTTCTTGAGATTTTGTAAGCATCATTAAGAATTCAATAATGGCTGAAACATAGATGTACTTCACACTTATCGTATAACAACTGTACGAATGCACACATTTGAAATTAACACATCACATACATAATATAACTACATCTGTCAAACTTCTCTATTTCTAATGACCTCCGAAAGAAAATTAGCAACACCAGATCGCTTTTTATACATCAAACACAAATACAATGTTCACTTTTTAACATATTACAGAAGCAACATGCACATGATATATCCATAATATTTTGAGCAACCAAGGGGTTGAAATAATAAATTTTGAAATTAAATATTTAGAGAATATTGTTTCAATATTCCGTACAATCTTACATGATTCAAAATCAATCTTGCAAATCAATCATGATATATCCATAATCTTTTGAGCAACCAAGGGGTTGAAATAATACATTTTTGAAATTAAATATTTAGAAATATTGTTTCAATATTCCATACAATCTAACATGATTCAAAATCAATCTTGCAAATATTTCTCCTTATCATATATCTCATTCATGATAATATACATTCCTTTTGATACAAGTACATAATAGACTAAATTACAAAACATTGGCATATCTACAAAAGTATTATACAGATATTTCTTTGGAAAATATACAATTGTAGCATTACAAGATATCTATTTACACATACATGTATGAATCAAATGTTGAATTTGAAACCCCCAAAATACATTTCTTACTGGACCTTATTTAGAAACCATCGTACATGTATCTTGCACTCAATTGGATAATAAAATATTTCAACTACCGGTATGCAGATTAAATATTTTTTTCAAAGAAATCCCACTATGTCCCATTTTTGTCCACACTCCATGGACTTCTCATTTGTGTACATGAATTGTATCACTGGGTTTTAGGCTTAGGGCCCATGTAAATTTGATTAATGCTAGACTTTCTTCATAGCACTACTACATGTAGAATAGAATGCCAGAGTATATACATTGTTCATATATAACATCATGTTGTCCGTTGAGAGCCAGAGGACCATATTTCTATGCAGAAAAACATAAAAAATATGCTATACATGTAACAACCTTGTGGCTCTCAACACACTACTTTTTTGTTGGCTAGCTTGGGAAAATATACCAGGGAAAAAATTAATTTTTATTTTTCGGGGGCTACTTTTCAAGCTTGCCTGGATGAAAATAACATTTTAAAATTTGTTTTGCATTGAACTCTATGCAAATTTATAGGGGGCTCTTTTGGGCTTTTCGGGGGCCATTTCGCCCTGAGCCCCCGTGTATTTTTATCACTGAAATATACACATCAAAAGTCGTAGAGCCAGAAAGACAATGAAGTCATTTCGACCTTGCACCTTTCTGTCTGTGGATGAGATACGCAATCGATTAGCCACAAAGATGCATTTCATCTTAAAAAAAGGCTTTCAAATCTGAAGAGTTTAAATCATGGCATGATTTTTAATAATAAAACTTACACCATGGAGATTCTCTTATTTTATCTCCATGCTTACACTGTGAAGATACATGCATATCACAGTATATTATGTACAGTATCTGTTAATTGCCTTTTTGTTTCAAAGCTCTTTGAGATTTTTTTTTTAATTTTTTGATTTGAAATACTGCTCAATAAAGCTTGTTGGCATTCAACTCAAAGAAATATATACACAGAAACAACAAGCAAGATAAACAACAACAACATTCTTTGATCAAACTGTGTAGAGCTGCGAGTGCTGAGTGATCTTTCAGTTCAAACTAATGCGCACCAATACTGATGATGATACAATACAACAGTTACAGATGATGACATGAGCACACTGCATGCTCCAGTAGAGAAATAATTTGGTCCTGAGTTTCGAGATAAATTGGGATTGAGATGTCGGAAAATGAAATACACTGCAGCAGTTCTAGCTCTATGGTGGGTGAGGAAACGCATGCAAAAAGGATCTGACTGTTTTGGAAGAGAAATGTCGGCGGAAATTAAGTCACAGAACAGCTGCGGCAACATCGCTCAATCATGCAATCAATGTGAAGCAGGCGATAATTTTCTTTTTTAGCAGCACATTATTATAGGTGATGTCAGACGCTACTGTATCTCCTGTGGGCCTCTGTGGATACATAACTCGATATTCATCTCCTGCGGGGAGTGCCTCTTTCAGTCCCACGCATTCTTTTCTCTGTCAGTTGTGCTCCATGTGCATATGGTGCGACTCTTTAATGCGTGATATTAGCGAATACTGTACATAGGGGGAAGGGCGCACGCCTACCCCACGTCGCCACCGCTGACTCCTTTATCTTGTCATTGCATCCATCCTCAGTCCCACCGGTATTATACACAATAATGTCTTCTTTTTTTTTAAAGGATAGCTAATGCCTCTCACAAGCGGATCAAGCACACATTTGAAGTGATATAGCACGAATAGCCCCCTCGTGGAGCGTTACTGTTACAGTTGCATAACGATGCGCAGAATAATTCACTTCCACTTGTGTTCCCAGTGGCCAGCGAGGGCCAGCTTCTTCTTGTTGGTATGGGGAGCGTAATTCAGATCCTGCATGGAACAACACGGAAGAAAAGAAAAGAGTACAAAATTAATAAATAATTAATATCTTCATGGATGAAAAGTTAACAAATAATGATATATATTAAATAAATGATATCAGTGTACATGTACATTAATCTGAGCTTGCACTGAGCTTTGAATCTTCTAACAAATGGGATTGATATTGAAAAAAGGCAATTAAAAACAAATCTGTAATTTTGGAAAACCTATGAAAATATATATATATATATATATATATATATATATATATGTTTAAACATTTTGGTTGCATGAAAAATATTTTTTTGCAGCAATAATATATTTCTTTTTTATCTCCTCTCACAAGGTGGCATTTGCTGTTAAAAAAAGTCATAGCATGTTGAGAGAGAGAGATGTGACATCCGCACATGTACATGATCAAAGGTCAATTCATGGAGCTCCGAACAGTTCCCTCGCATATAAAGAGATTGTATGTCTTTTGCGCATGTGACAACTATATCTCTCAACACGCTATATGTAACAAGTATCATTAAATTGATGAAGATAAACTGCCAGTTGAGGTTTGCAATGGTAATACTGATTAAAGTACAACACAACATGCAATACTGGATCACAATGTATTCATACATAATAATAGCAATGTTATGTAATGATTGACAACACTGAACATTTATGAAGAAATAAATAACTTGAACAAAATAAACAGTATTATGGCATGCATCACAAACACAAACACATATTATTGTTACAATTGGATTTATACCCTTAATTTGACTATGTTTTTCATGCATCTATTAAAACAGCGGGACAATTTTCATATTGTAATAATTGTTTAAAAGCATGACCGCAGCTTCAGGTAGTTTATCAAATTGATGAGTTTACTGTCTTCAGGCAGTTGGTTCACAATTCCTGTAGATCAGTCTAAAATCTAAGTAGATCCATCTACAGTACAAAACCTATGGATAAAAATCTGTTGGATTGCGTAATGCATATATTCATTCATTATTTAAAGACCGTCAATACTACTGGGTCAGAAGGGATTAGACCGCACAGCAAGGTCATTGACAGGTGGCTATCTCATTAACTCAGCTCTCAACTAACATAAGAAAAAGAGGATCATGGGGGACCAAAAGGCACCGATTGTGGAAGTTTTCTGTATAGAGGGAGCAAGTAGCTTCAAGTAGGACGGTGGGGCTTTAAGGTTACCATATATTCATTCATAATTTAAGGTTACCAAAGTTCCTGAACAACCCCCAACTTTACAATTATAAGGAAAAATAAAACATGAATATACACAGAATGGCATGCATGTATAGGCGGCAACATCAACATACAGTATCGCACAAGTTGAAACAAAAAGGCAAATAAAAGAGAATCTTGGGAGGGATACAAAGACTTATCAATGGGCGACAAATAATAAATTATTATTACTGCATGCAGGCCACACAAAAAGGCAAGGTAGAAATAATAATAAACACAGATACTGTTACAACGATGTTCATCAAATGTCTGGTGGGTGTATATGAATGTATTGAAATGTAATGTAATTTCTTCACTTTGGGAAAAAACAGATCAATATTCATTTCAAACATGCTAATTTTTATTTGAAGCTGATGGATCGAACCAATTTTCGTTTGGAAACTGTAAGAAAATCTATCCCATTAATACTTAGAATTCTGAAGATAAAATGTATCCACAATTCAATTCTTACCACTTCGCCTTCGCAATTGAAAACATACCTCCATTCAATAGATATTTATAAATCTGGAGATATATGCACAGCTTGTGCAATGTAAAATGGATACAGAATGTCCTGAACGACATCACAAAGAAATATTCTAGTGAAAATGTATGCTTTATATCCTATATGCATACACGTACATGTGGGTTCCTCCTTCCAAAATAATGTCCAGTTAAAAATGTTCAATTTTTCAGGTATTGTTATGAGAAATCATGTTAAGATGTTGGATGAAGTGTATGTTAATATTGATTGTCACATATAAAGCTACATGTACATGAATGGTACATTGATCGTCCCCCACGGATCTACAACACAGTCACTAGAATGCTCACTACTGTATCTTCCTCCTTTGAAGCCAAGATGGCAGCCATTTTGAATAACCGATATATCATCAACAAAAATTGTCATTTCTATGACATGAGTGTATTATAAACAGAAATAGATAGATAGATATATGGTTTGCAAATTTGATCATTTTAGGATGATATTGACTTGCGTATAACATTTGCAATTAACATGTATTATTTCAAAATGGCTGCCTCATAAGCAGTTCTCATCACTACTTTAAAAAAATACAAGTGAGCCTTCTAGTCATGCTATATATCTGTGGGTTACGTGAGCACGATTGATGTACGTGCCTTGGTCCTTGCTTGGAACTAAAGCTGTTCATTGTAAAATCCTTCATCTGTTTGCTTTACTGCAGGGATAAAAGAATGTGCATAATACTTTCAAAGGTCATGTCCAGTAATATCGACGAACGTAATTCTTCATGCAGCGAGAACAAACAAATCTTAAAATATGGAGTCCCTCAGGGATGTTTCTAATCACTTTAGGTACCATCTATTTCTTCATCTTCAAAGATGTGTGTATGTCCTGGACGCTCTTGTAACAAAAAGTTGCGTTTAAACACAACTAAAATAAATAAAAATGCAAGTCCAAAACATGCAATCTTGATTGATTGAATATCTAATTGCATGGAAGCCCCATCCGTATGTATGTCACTTCAAACTGTACTTTTCTGATAGTGGATCTTAGGGTAGAAACTTGGAGTTGTGCAATCCAGTCCAAGACCACAAGATGTATCATATGAGCCAATGTTTAATGCAATGCCTTTGATGATTTTACTTCTACTAAATGTATATTAGGATTTTGCTGCTAAATGGGTTTTTTCCGAGTGCGAATGCAATTCTTATGTAATGCATGAATTTATTTTAGAAAATATCATGAACAAAAAAGAAATACAGCAGTCAACTATCTGAATTCATCACAAAGTGTAAATTTCAAGTCCTTCTACAAAATTATAGTTCATGCCAGAGCTGACGTAGCCTCGACTTCTACAACGTCAAGATCACTTTATTCATACCATTACCAAGTTTTGTGATTTTTTAAGAATATGAAAAATGGATTTATCCCAAATTTATGTTTCTTATGAATGAGACATATTAAAGATTACATCTAAAAGTATTCAACAAAGGCCCCAATTCAGCCAGTCCACCTTTCAGTTACGGAAGGGGGGGGGGGCATCAATTTACACGGGGTTTGAATAATTAAATTCAGTACATGTCAATCAAGAGACCCATTATGTGATGTCGGTGTCCATTCTGATAGAGAAAGGCAGATTCCCTTTTGGGCCTTTAAGTAAAATCCTTGTTGTTGATAGGCTGACAGATTTTCTTTGCAAGCCTCCAGCCAAATGACTGGGACCAAAGCATCTGTTTTAAACTTTTTAATTTATTCCAGATCAAAACCCCAGACTGCCACTTCATTTCAGTACCGTATATGTATGCAATGTGTGTGTAACAATAGTTGGCTGTGGCAATCCCCCGTTTGTTCCGTTAGTCAACTAAAGCTAGCAGAGAGTTAAACATGCACCCACCTTATAAACCTGCTTGGCCGAGGAACCCGATACTGATGTTGAAGTTTTCCTGGGCGACGTATTGGGCGAAGAGGTGGTCGACGATGCGGGGGAGGAGTCGGGCTGGGCCTCGTCGCCGACGGACTTGGAAGTGCTCATCTTCCTGGTTTTCTGCTCCTTGCGGAACGCCTCCTCCTTCTCACGCTGAGCTGCAATCTCCAGCTCCATCAACGAGCGTCTTGGTTTCTTCTCTAGTTTTACTGCAAGGGTGTAGGGGGAATCAATTTGACAAAAAAAGCATTTTAAACCCATTTACTACTTGAACACAAGGACTCTTGCATAAAAGCCTAAGGGTATGAGAGAATTGAGCAGTAGATGGGTTAGCAATGTACAGACGTAAAGCTGGAAAAGCTTCAATTTGAACGTCATAATAGCCCTTGAAACTACAAATGTGTTCATCCTACATCCACAAGACAAGACAAGAAGATCAAGTCATTATTTTTTAAACATGGTTGTAAGTTCAATAACATCAATAATATTACTTCCAACAAGGAAGGTACTCATCAAGGAGCTCCAATATTACCTTGACTGATTCTGGTGCTTAAAGAAATGTAATATACTTTTTTTAAAGTTAGATCATTGTAACTTTAAACTTTATTTTCATGAAAATTACCTTTTTTGTTCCGACTCAATATGCAGAATAATGACTTGTTGAAAGTTGAATATTTGTGGAATAAAATTTGGAAAGATAAACAACATACTGAAAATATGAACAGAATATGATATAGAGCAACGAGAGGATTCTAGAAAAATTCAAGAGCCTGAAAAAATATCAAATTGTTGAAAAGCTGACTTATCCACATTTCTCAGATCAGAATTGACAAAAAAATGATTGTTTAAGGAATAAATGATCATATAATTAAAAAAATGAACATAAAGGAATAAATAAGTAGAAAATAAAAACCAACCAATCTTTTTCTTCTCCAAATTCTGTGAGAGTTTGATTCCCTGTTGGACGATGCTGGCCTTCCTGGGTTTGTCTCCCGTGGGTGAGGTCGTCTTGTTACCGTCCACCATGATCACATCAGGGACGTCACCTACGCTGTTGGTCGGCGAGACACCTGAAGAATCGGCCTGTAGGAAGTACATATTGAATGAATGAAGTTAGTACATTGCACTATAGAAAAGAAAAAAATTCCAGTCAACTTCACTTCACAATGACTAAATTTTATACTCTAAAGCTATAACTCTACACTCTACAATGTTGGTCGGCGAGACACCTGAAGACTCTGGCTGTAGAAAGTTCATATTGATTGAATGATTTAAGTACATTGCACTCGAGAAAAGAAAAGCAAAAATCATCATGAAGCTGTGATTAAATCTGGACCACTATGAAATATTTTGTTTATTTGTTAACCTCGTTCCGTCATCTGCATCTATCTGTAAAATAAACCACCAGCTGTAATAAATGTAAAGACATTGCTCCCTGGTAATGTATCAAGTAACTTGTGTTTTTACGATTAATTTTCATGATCATTCACAAACGTTTATGTTCCCTGCTTTTTAAGGAATGTAAATGTATTGTACAAAAAGTGAAATATATTCAAACTGTACAAAGCCCCGTTTTTAAAGAAAATTAGAATAATAATAAAAATAAAAACTTATAAACTTATAAAGCGCTAACCAGTCTCTAAGCGCTATAACAAACAAAATAGACTGATAAACAATTACATATCAGACAAAACAAAAAAGTGCAAATAAACCTACAAATTATATGAAATGCACATCAAAGTGAACAGAACATACATGTAGCTCAACATAGTGAACATAGCTCAAAATGGTATCAAGGCATGCTAGTTGAAAGGAGATGGGGGACGTGCGGTCGGATATGGGAGCAGGATGAGATGGGGGTAGCGTTGCGTAGTTTTGCAGGGTAGGAGAAAAATTGGGGATTCAGTTTTAATTTCCCGTTCCCACTTGTGATACGATTTGAGGCTTGAGAGGCCCTACATCTGGCCACCTGTTGGTAAGCAGCTTTAAATAGCGAGATAAAATAGATTCATGACACAACATGCTCTTGCTACAATAGCTATGTGGTCTGTTAATTCCTTACGCTACCTAAATTCCTAACTTTTAACCCTGGACTCAACTCTGTAAGGTTGCTAACAGAAACCCTATCGGTATCCCTATCCCAGACCTCATCCTACACTTTAACCTAATAAGCCATTTTTGTAATGGGACCAATTAAGTTCATCTGTATGAATAATTTCATTCACCTATTAAGAATAATTATATTTAAATAGTCAAAATGCATATATGTTTGATCTGCCTAGCAATAACTAATGTATGCAATTTGAATTCTGACGACTGAAATATACATTTTTTAAATATTTATAACAGGTGAATGAAATGATTTGTATCAAGGTGCTCCATGAAGGCATATGTATACATTTGGTTACATTACGAAAATGGTTTATTGAAACAGCTAGTACACTAATTATTTATCTTTGACGATGATAAAGCCTAGCGCAAAATGTCAAAGCAGCTACTGTCAGATCACCAGGTGAGAGAGAGAGAGACAGGGAGAGAGAGAGAGAGAGAGAGAGAGCCAGAAGGGATTTAACCCTTATGTCAAAAGATATGAGTTAATACCTTCTGACACTAAACAGAGGACATGCAGGAAGGTTCCACAGAACAGCTGCTTTTTAATAGCCCTTTCCATGCCAAATTCTAACAGGGGGAGGGGGGTTAGTTCATTTAATTCCAAACTCACAAAAGTGTCAATTTTGAAATCATGGAACTCTAGCTGCCTTTATCCAAAATAGCAATGCACAAACAAAAATTATCTGAAATTTGTCTAATGAAATCTTAGTCAGGATCCATCTTTGGGTATATTATATATAATATAATAGGTTAACAGCCTTCAAGGAAACAAAACCTCATCTAATTCACATGTTGAACTTACATTAATGTTCTTGAATGTAGCTGAATTGGTGTGATCAAGTATACATGTATACATTAGGATAGCCAACCCATTACCCATGCATTATTAAAGAAAATATGGAAACTTTGAAATAAACTATTAATACATTTATTTGCCCACATATTTGTAGGACAATTGATCTGCACCACCACTTTTGATCAAGATGAATTTCTGAAAACTTTAGGGAAATAGAAGGAAGAAAAACTACAAAAGCAACCTCGAAGAGAAAGATGTCAAAAATAGCACTGATTCACTTTGCCAATTACCCAATATTTGACACAAAGACTTAACAGGGAAGGGAAAGACTTGAAAGGGGAAGCCCTTTGGATTGAGAAATAAAACAAGGATAATCAACCGGAAAGAAAATGCAATTATGTTCTCACCTCATTTTTCGTTGGAAATATGCTTTTTAATTTGACATTCTTCCATTCTGGTATGTTTGTGAGTGGCTAATCGGGTCAATGGATGTATTAATACAAGCATGAAATATTGATAATGGAGTGCAGTAGGAAAGCAGATCTAAATGCAGGGCAGCACTAAACACATTGCAGGTCCTTTCAAACATTAGTTTGCCTTGTGAAACCATGGATCTAGCTATTAGGTCCATGGTGAAAATATCAGTTCGAAACGTTTCACCCACCATAACTACATGAAGACATGAAATCATTTTTATTCATTAAGTGTAGTGTGATACCATTCTTGTTGTTTTCCACCAAGCCGAATGAAATTTTGTTACAATGGTGTGTCTATATTGCTAAATATGTTGAAATGCTGCTATTAAGCGATATGAAACTATTTGGCTGAAAAAAAATTGGTCTAAATTTATGAGGTTTCATTTGAAATGTAAATATTTGAAAAATTATTACTCACACACTTTATAAAAGGATACACATTACATGATTAACATGACAATTGGATTGATTCAAATCCCATTTAAATGTAAATGTATGTTAGTAATTAATGACAATGTGGTTGATTATAAATTCCCATTTATTTAATTACATTTGTGCTGAAAAGCATCAAGGGATAAACAATGCTAACAAATTGACCACTCCAATGAAAACATGCAGTATATATGAACATCAATATTTTTCACAGGCAAGGATAACAATATGTACAAATATATGGAGAAATACAGGCAAGAAACACAAATTACATAAACAGGAGACTGCACTGTACCTGTTTGTCATAGTTTTCCATTCTTCTTGGGAAGGTAGCGCTTTTAGAGAACTTCCCATCAGCCTTGGAACCCTTGAGTGCCTTCTGGTACTCCTTGTAGTTGGAGCTCGCATCTGGGTCAGTGGGTGACAGTGACATCTTCAGCTCAGGTGTCTTTCCCAAGGACTTTCCAGTCTTGATCTTCAGGATGTCATCCCCAGCGGGGGTCGACGGTGTGGAACGACCCGACGTATACCCACTGCTCTGACTCGGTGACGATCTCCCGTCGTCCGAGTCTCTACTCAGCTCGGTATCGCGGACAATGTCCACAAGCTGGTCATCCTGACTCTCTGACGTCTCCGACTGCTGACTCTCATCTCTTGAGGAGGTGGATTCCGATCGCAGACGATCCCTTTCTTTTGAAATCTCCAGGGTACGTTCTTTCTGTAAGCGAATATCCCTGTCGATCAAACTTTCCCTCTTGGTAGAACCATCATCGGATGTTCCATCGTATGAGTAAGTTGTGCTGCCTTCGATGCTGTCATCTAGGTTGTCTAGGCCATCAACAGACTTGTTGATACCCTTTGAGTGGGATGGTCTAGCCCTCTCTCCTTGGGACACTGGACGGCTCTTGGTCTGTAGGGAACGTCTGCGTTGCTCTACTTCAGCAGCCTTCTGCTCCCAGAGAGAGCGAACAGATTTCATGTTCAGCTTAGGCGCTACTATTTCTGAATCTAGATGGACATGACTAGAGACCTTCCCTCCCGACTGGACAACATCTGGCATTTTGGGACCACTCTGCGATGACTGGCTTCCTTCAGATTCAGCCTCTGACGTAGAGTCCTCACGAGCTCTGTACTTTCCTGAAAAGGTATCAAATCTATTCTTCTTTCGTTCCTCGTATCTCTTTAAGCTGGCAGCCTGCGACTGATCAAGGACAACAGAAGACTTGTCCACTGACTTCTGGAACTCAACTTGGCCCTTCCATGTTGTCCTGGAGACCTTCCTGACTCGTGTTGATGCCAGGACATCGTCCTTGCCCATGCTCTTCTTTTTTGGCTCCTCCTCCTCCGGGTCTTTGGCAAATAAGCTTTCAATTTCTTCAGGAGTTGTGCCATCCAGGATGATAGGATCTTTTCCTACACCTCTGTGAGCATAGACAGGTGCCATAGGACCAGACTCTACCTTGGACTCCTTCGTTGGGACGACAGAGTCAGGATCGTCGGTGGCTATTGAGGCAGTTGCTGCTTTTGGGGATGATGGTTTGGACAGTGTTTCAATAAGAGGAAGCTCAATGGTACCCAGTTCATTAATGACTGGAGAGTCATCCTTACTCAAATCTGGTCCAGCCACTGTAGGAAGCTCTTCTGCACCCTTGTTAAAGCTGGAGTAATCTCCAGATAGAGACATGGGTGATGTAGGCGACTTGCGTTGGTATGATGTGCTGATTTTTGGAAGGACACTCACCCTAGGTAGGGTATTGGACATGAAGGGCTTTGGACCTGAAGTGTTGGAGCCAAAGAAGCTTGGACGGGCTTGTGAGAGGTCTTTCCTGACATCCCTTGGTCTGGGAACAGACATCTTGCGCTGTCGACCCTCGCTCGACTCCATGCTCTTGGTGACATCTACCTCTGGTTTGCTCTCTACAGAAATATTGTAGTCGGGTGTTTTCCTGGGCTCTTCAGTCTTATCAAATGTTGCTGATGCCTCTACAGCAGGACTGTACTTAAAATCTGCATCTTGTGTGTCCTTAAAACTTGAGGCTGGACTGTCCCTATAATCTGATGCTTGACTGTCTTTAACGACATCCTCCACTTCCTTAGCTACCTCCACTGCAACCACAGGAACAGCAGTGTGGATTCCTACTTCTCTATCATCTTCATTTTGATCTTTTGCAAGTCCATTGATGTCAGCATGTTCACTGGCCGGAGCTTTGATGCTGAATGAGTAGTCCTCTTTTTCAGCTGGCTCATCGACAACATCAACATCAACCTTCTCCGGCCCCATCTCCAGGGACAGAACATTGTCTGACTCAACTGTTGTCTCAGGGGCTTCAAATGCAGGCTCACTCACTTGAACCTCCACAACATTTTCAATTTGACTTTCACTTTCCTGCTCCTCCACTTGGCTAGACACTTCATTCATTGAACTGATCAAGATCTTCTCCACAAATTTGGCCACTTCTCCCTCGTCTATTTCTTCTTCCTGCCCTACAGCAAGGGAAGAAGGGGCATCAATGTCTGCAGGTAGTGGGGTGGGAGCCGAGGGCTGCTTCTTCTTTTGCTCCTCCTCCACTACTTCCTCCCAATCGAGGGAAATATCACTTTTCCTGGGCATATCAGGAAAGGGTAAGTCTACATCCAGCTCAGACTTATCCGCCTCATTGTCAAAATTCCCCTCAGGTTCCGAGGTGACCTCAGGATTTGACCTCTCTGCATCTACATCTGTGATCCTTATGACAGGTTCTTCTTCTCTTGCGTCTGCCGTAAATATAGGTTCATAATCATGCTCCTCCTCCTCTTCCTCAACATGGAGGTCATCTCCAAAAATATCTTCCACTTCTTCTTTCGCTTTGCTCATATTTTCATTTTTAATATCATTGGTGTCAATCACATGACTGTCATTCTGAAAAATATCTTCCACCTCGGCAAATTCTTTCTTTGTAATTGCATCCTCTTCCTCCATCATCCGCTCGTTGTTCTCAAACTCATCGTCCGTCTGCGTGATCTCCGCACTCCCGTTTATGTCGAAGATGTCGTCGTGATCCGCGACGTCCAGGGTGTCGGTCCCATTGGTGTATACCTCTGGCTCTGCAGCGGCTCCCTCCATAATTGCAGATGTGCTGGCGCCCTCTTTGCTGCTACCTGGCGATGCTGCTTTGTCCTCCTCAAATTTGGGGATGGTTGGTAACTGGATACAAAGATTTAAAAAAGAAAGAAAATACTTGATTACATGATTCTATTTACTCTTTCATTAAAGTGTTTAAAGAGCAAAATAATTTCATTAAAATCCCTGCATTTAAAATTATACAATATGATGTCTACCCCATTAAGCAAGAAATACTATCCTGGTATCATTCGATTTTTTAGTGTCTTTCAATTTCAATAAAAGAAACAAATCACAATGCATTTCGTTTTATCACTGAGGACGGTGGTGCTTCAGGATCATTACTGACACTAATCTCACATTGAAGACCGTTGATGACCTTCTCTGACCTACTGTGACCTCAAAACAAGAGTAAGCCACCAAAGAAGAAACACCAGGCACAGGTTACCAGGACGATGCCAACAAACACAGGGCACATTTCATAGGAAATGGCATCCCCACGAGGAATGATTCACGATGAAACAAGATGCTAGGTATGTGACGAACTGCAACATACAAGCAACCATTACCAGGCCTGCCTCTATTTGCCCCCGTTTTCATAAGCCTAATAAATTTTCAAAACAACCCACTGATTCTGATGCAGGTAAATTGGCCAAAACACAACTAGCTTCAGATACTTTTGCAGTGAGAAGACACAAGTAATTTCATGGTTGTACTTCGGATTTCAGCTTGAGCTATTATCCCAAGCAAACCAGGCCTTGTTCATGAAATAGAACATTTGCCAGTGAAGACACAATCAAACAGTGACATGCTCAATTCAAATCACTTGACTCGGTTCAATGGAGACAGGGAACTAAAAACTCAGGCTATTATTTCAAGAAGCGCTGAGCTGTCTAATATCTAAAGCTCAAGCTTACAAACATGGGCTAATGAGGAGGTACCCATTGTGAAGTTCCTGTTAACTCATTCTTTTAAGACGTAAAATGTTAGCACTTCAAAAGCCCCTCCTTATTAAGTAGGAAGAAACTAGAGAGGAGAGACTGGAGTCATCTAGATCTAGGCCAGGGTGAAGAGGATGTATGAAATCCTAGGAGGACCTGGGACAGGAACTCCTAGATGAAAACCTAAAAAACCACAGAAAAATATCAAGGGAAGCATAATTTTGTTCTGCCTAGCAAACAGACATTTTTTTATGAATTTAAAATCTGGAAGCATCTCTACTAGAGAAACTCATCCTCCCTCGGGCTACCAGCCCCTGGGGTTTCTTGCTGAGGAACTTATTTCTTCCAGAAAAGCTTAGGGGTGACAACTTTTGAAAACCAGGCCTCAGGACATTACAACATGAAAGACGTTAAGAGAGTCAGGGGAATCGGTACAAGTTCCTGGACTTGAGGGCAGATCAACTGGCACCATGCAGGAGACTGGACCTACAGAGAAGCATCACTAGCAATTAAAGGGAAAGTTTACCATGATATTGAATTAACCCATTGCCTACGGGAACCGGGTGGTCCCTGTGTTAAGCCAATGGAAATGCAAGAATTCAGTATTCAACAGGTTAAAAGCAGAAAAATGAGAGAAACAGGTCATTGAAAGTTTGAGCCTACAGATGTGTCAATGTGGTATTTATAACTTGAAATGAACAAGAACTCCTTATTTTCAACCAGACCAAAGTCATTACTAAATCTATTCTTAGTCTAGTCATGATCTTCTTTATTCACAAACCCACATGCTATGTCAATATTTCCACAAACTTCATCCATTTGACAAAAGATGTGAATTGTCAGTGATTCACAGGCTATGCCATTTATACTGACGGAAATTGACCGGGACATTCGGAAATAGATCCAAGCAGCTTGCCTTTTTCTCTTCTCATTGTATTAATGTAATCAAGTACTATTACAGGAGAAAAAAAGGCCAACTACTATAGTTCTCATGTCCCTATGCCAAGAATTAGTAATGATATTGTCCAGAAATAGCAATGACATTGTCAAAAATAGTCATAATTTTGCAAGTGAAGATATTTAGGGTGAGGTCAACTGATTGTCTCAAAGTACTATGAGCATTTAGACTAAAAGACTTAATATTCTCCATTTTTTTGTGCAATTTTATTCAAAATGTTTAAAAATCTTGATTTATTAGTTTTATCAATTTACTAATTCGGGCTATATCTAATAAAGAATGCAGTATGTTATCAAGTTTAATGGCAATTAATTACCATAGCGTGTTAAAGATTCATCTAAGTTACACTAGTCAATTAAACCTTGGTTCAATGTTTAAGTTGGGAAATGGTTGTTAAAAAGTCATCACAGCTCGTAACTTAATGCAATTACCTACAAATAAAATTGTACAGAGGCATCTTATTCCGTATTTCCCCTTCATAATTCCACCACAAACTCTGCTGGCTGAAATCACATCATGTCATTTTGAATCTTAAAATGGCGCATTTCTTCAAGACTGTAGGAAGCTTCTAAACCACAAGATGGCACGAGGAAATGAAGCAGGAACCTAACATTCATCACCTTATTAGAAAAGCCCACAAAGACACTTTGCTATATTATATATATAAGGCCTGGCCTGGATGGAACCATGATTCAAACATCTAAAACTGGATGTTGTAACCATGGCAAAATAGTCAAGAGAAACAATAATGTTTATATAAAGAAGTTACCAGACCTCTCCTTGCTGTATATATCAAAGTTTATTGTAGAAATGAATATTATTCTACTGCTGGCTATTAAAAATGATCAATTCCTAAAGCTATCTAATTATAACTGATTAGCAAATTCTGTCTGATAGTGCTTTGGCTATTACGACAAGAATCAACAAAAATGACTGTATTCTCCTCAGTAGTAGTCACTTAGGTAGTTCACATCAGATTAAGGTGATAATACACTTCTGAACAAACTGATAAAGACATAGAAACCAACTTAAAGAGTAACAGAATGCAAGTTAATAAATCATGAGAGAAATGATGTTTCCTTCAAGAAAACCATTAGATAATTAAGGAATTTCTTTTTAACAGGTACGTACATTGCATTCCTTTGCTAAATGGATTGAAGATAAAAGGATCTATCTATTGATACAAAATTATATTCAAAAATTATTTTTTGATTAATTCCCAATATATTTTAAACATTTTGTCAGATAGAATGAGTTCGATTTTGTCGAACTGCCTGATCGCGCATTGCTTGTCCCAAGTAGAGATTACATTTCTATCACAATGCCAGGATGATTAAGATGGGAGAAAGAGATTGATCTCATTACATGCATCAAGTTTAATCCTCATGTGTCATTTATCCATACGATCTAGGGGATTATGCAAGGTAACTTTGGCTGCGTTCCCACAGGACCATTGTGATTTAAACTTTGAGTTTGACAAACCTCAAAGTTAAAAACAATGATTCAGTAACCATGGCAAGGGTTCACATTGGACAGAAACAACAGTAATCACAGTCAACTGCAAGCCAGAGAAAGCATTTATTTTAAAGCCTATCTGCACTAGTTTGGCGAGGAGGGATTAGAGCTCCCTGCAAGGTCACTGACAGGTGGTCATATCATCAGCTCCAATTAACATAAGAAAAAGAGGATCACGGGGGACCAACAGGCACCGATTAGGCATGGATTGCTTTGTAGAGGGCGATAGTGCAGTTGGGCTTTAAGATCTGTTGTGTTTTGTGACTTTGAGTTAACCGAAAGTTTGGTAACCATGACTGCGTCCGTCCCCACGGTCCCTAACTACAAGATAACCACGACCTAATAATTGACTGCTGTATGAACCCTGCTTTTCTTGCACTCATACCATACATGATTAATCATGGATTCAGGTGTGAATTGCAATCAAGTTGTCAGCTTTGATTTGATTTGTTTCAAATGGAGTGACAAAAAGCAGGAAAACATCACCACATTCAAAGGGTTTTAAGCCATGGATGAAAGATTTATCTTTGCTTTCGAACGAAATTTCAATCAGACAGTGATTAGATCGTAATTTTTCTTTACAAGCACTGTACACAGAAAGATGTATATGGGACTACGCACACCTGCGCGACACATGCCTTTTTATCTCTCACATCCTAATTGATAAACTAATTTACCGAATATATCAATTAGTAGGCGGTTTCCCGGCAAAAATGTTATCATCATGTATTATTCAAAACATATTCTTTTCCAGGATTGGTAATAAGAGCTTCCATTTCATTTTTTGAAATTGGGGCATTTCCAAAACTGGTCTTTACCTTTAAAGCCATGTTTTAATCATACATAAAGCGAGGTAAAATGGATTACTTTGATTAGTAATCAATCTTTCAAGTGAATTGATTTCCCCTCTCTTTTCAGGCAAATGTTTATGACTCTAGCAGTGCAGTAAGCTGCTTTGAAACTCATAAACTCAAAAGATCTATTTATCTGCAAATCTGCATTAACAGTTCAACTCATCCCTATGAAAGAGCAATACCGGTACATATAATACAGGGTCTTATGTGTGTGATGATGAATAACACTATAAGTACCCTTATCTGCCCGCAAGAAGGCCCTTACTGCCACTGACATTACATAGCTAAAAGCCCTTTTACAGGCAGCTCATGAATTTACTCTGTACTATCTTGAAGAAACAGGCAGCAAGACTGAGGTATGTTGCCGAGAGTGGGATGTGAAATTGCGTTCAGCCTATCAACACTCAATGTAGAAAGAAGCGTAAAGCAAAATGCCTGCCTGAGCATCGTTTCGACTGAAAGCTCGATAATGAATCAGCTGACCTCGGCAAAAATGGTTTCTTTATACGATGTTGATTTCTCGTCTGTATGCTCTTTTCGTTGAATATACTATGATTCATTACACGCTGTTTCTTGTACGAGTTTCGTATGAATCTCATCAATTCTGAACAGTACGTCTGCTCTTGAATGAGAAGGGCGAAATATGGGAAGGAGTTTTATAAAGATCTTCATTCTAGCAGGGAGTGGTACCAATTAGTAATTGAAGTTTGTGCACTCAGGATTGGAGCAAGTCATGGTGTTTATATGTATACTTCAAGGTGTTTTACGTGCAGGCCGATCGAGAATACGAATGAGTGCTAATAAAAGGCATGCAGAAGAGTTGAGTAGCAGAAATGATAAATCTTACGAATGTGTGTATGCAATATATTGAGACTACATATATCCTTGATTGCAAAGTTATCTAGTATAAAGCAGACAAATCAGAGAAGCATATATAACAGTGAAAGTTTGAATGAAATTTGACAAAACATTAGAAAATTGCAATCACTATTGAATATAGAGGCTTTTCAAATTGGCTGAATTGATAATGTCTCTATGGCAGGCTCCTTTTGTTCCAACACACAAAAGAACTGAAATTCCAGAGCTCTTTCACACCTTCTCAGAGGTAAACTGCTCGTCTTTCTACAATGTACCTTCTATATATTTTTATCAAATCTTTAAAATGTTTGAAATCTGAATAACTCTTGAAAAATCTTGAATATATCAGCATTTGACAGTATTAAAAAAGGTTGTTGACTGGCCACTGCTGCATAAACTGATGATCTGCAACTTGGCAACAATAAAAGTCAAAAAGAAAAAGCTGAAGGAAAGCCCTCTGGGGATGAGTCAATACCTGGATTTCTGGGTTTCTTTCCACTCCTAATCCAAGGTAAACCACTGTGGTTTTCATGCTCCCTGTCAGAGCTCTGTCATTGTGTGGGCTGCCAATGACTAAGATATAAACTGACTCTAGCTTCACCTAGAATCCCAGTCCTCTTGTAATACAGCCCTGCCCTTATACAGCCTTTCTATACCTCACCTAAAATCTTTAGTAATCCGCAGTTACACATTTAATAAGTTTTTGAACTGCTTTTGAAATCCTAAATTTAAAATTAAGTCAAGGACCAGTGCCACACCCCCATCCATGTCTTCCTCTCACCCCCCCCCCCCCCCCCCCC
>BEXV01001589.1:21851-35514 GCA_003118195.1 Hemicentrotus pulcherrimus
ATCTTATTTACTTGGTGTAAGCCACAAATATGTTTAAATAATTGAAATTTCTCCCAGGAAGCATTACATTTATAAAAACAAGAAATTGTCTATTCACTGAAACCCACCAAGAATACAACATCAACTCTTTTGTGCAAAAGCCTAAAACAAAGTTGTCTTATTTACTCATCCATATTGTTGCTAAGTTGGCTACTCTGTTATTTGAAGGCCTCTGCAATAAAAGTTATTTTCTAGGTGATTTAGAATTGATAAACGGTATTAGGAGATTGCCCACTTCATCAAATGCATACAAATGCAACTTTCCCAAGATATTTAATAGCTTCTGATGATTTCTAACATAAATAGCGCACTTTAAAAAAATATTCTGCTCTTATTTTATACCTATTTTATATTTTTAATTAAATTCAGTTTATAAGCACTGAAAATTGAAAATGTAGACAAAGTCAAGACATGCTGCACTAAAATGTCAGGATCTGTGAGAAATCCTACAAAGGAAATAAAAAAAGAAAAAACCATAGAAAACAATGAATGAGAAAGTAGCCAAAGTCAATGGATTCTAGAACGTACGAGAGTACAAATCAACGTGATCTCAGGATATTGGATACTGAATCTGATTGGCTAATGGTTTTACAGTGTTGTATATCTCACAGCAGGATCAAAACAATATTAAATCAGATCAACCTTTTTTCCTCCCACAGAAAGTTTGTCAACTTCAAGTGTATCAATATATTTATCAACTACTATTTATTTATTTTTTTTAGAGGGGTTGATTCATGATTGCTGAATCAGGCCAATAGGTGTAAACTCAAGGGGGAAAATATCACCTAGAAATTATTTCATTTTCTTAGAAGAAGAAAAAGTTAAGTAACTTTCCTCATAAGATCATAAGAACATACCCATTAATTAATTCCCCTATTCTCCTAAATCTGTATTCTGCCAGTTAACATTCCCATTCACAATTTGATGAACAAATTATTTGCATTTACATGTATATCTCCATGTATACTAGAATCTGTGGGGATAGAAACTATATGACTAGATAGTTGCTGGGTATTGACATTGTAAGGTATTTCCTCTGAATAGAATGTACTAGAACTCAGCAGGGCAGCTAGGGACTGAGATTCTGAAGGGTATGACATTTGACACCATCACCTTGGTTAATAATCTGATTGACTTTTCTCAAGATTCTGGAAAACTCTTCAAGGAAGGGACACCAGCTGTTACCGAACTGAATCACTGTAACCCTAGGGTCTCTCCTCCCGGTATAACTGATTGGGGGAGTGCATGTGGACCACTACAGACTTGGGTTCTGTGCAACCAATATATTCAAAATATGATTGGGGTTTAAAGTTATCTTTATTATCTTCATAATCCCTAACTGTTTACCTGTACAATGGCAGGCTAAGTTCTTTTAGGTTGATTTTATACATTCCAGCAAAACACAAATTATTTCTTTTGTTCATGTGATTAGTACACTTTAAGACAAGGTAGAGATGCTAATTTATTAAAGATGAAAAGCTCTATTACAACTGTTTTCTACTACTTTTAAAGTGGTAAATATCTTCCTGTTTTGATTTCTAAAATGATACCATTGTTTATGTAATGATTTTATCAAAGTATGAACTGGATCTAAATAAAATGAATTGAATTAAACTGAACTTCAATATCAAGAAACAAAATCATAAGTGAAGTAAATTTCTTTCAGAAAAAAATAACAACAAAAAACCCACTGATAAAAGATTTAGGGCAGAAATTATAGCATAAGTTCCTTTGGGTAGGGTTAAGTTGAAAAGTAATTTGCAATGGTATACTCACCGGAGTCATTGTCCCAGTAATAGGCAAAACAGGCGTCGTCGTCGTGAAAATGTCCTTTATATCCATTGTAACATCCTTTCCTGGTTCCGGTGTCAATTCTTTCTTCACTATGGCGGTGGTCATGAAAGGCTTTGAGGTAGGCGTGTAGTAAGGTTCTATCACAGTGACAAGGACAGGTCCCACTGTGGGTTTTCTGGAAGGTTTCACCTCAGAATCTTTGGGAGTCGTAGGCTTTTCCTCTTCAGGCTCTAATGGTGTGGATTGCAATTCTGGCTTTAAGGAGACTTTAAAGCCAGTGCTCTGTGTTGGTGTTGTCTTTTCTTCTGGTGTTTCAGGGGTTGGTAGTGGCTCTGGCTTCTTTGGTGTTGGTGCTGGTGTTGGGAGCTTAGGTTCTGTAGGTGCTGGGGTTGTTGGTGCAGGTGTTGTAGGTTCTGGTGTTGTAGAAACAGGTGTTGTAGAAACAGGTGTGGTCTCCACTTTCACAGTTGGTGGTGGTGCCTGCATTATTGAATTGAAATGGTAACTAATAATCTTTAATCATAGTTCATACTTCATAAAGTCCTAACTTTTCTATAGTACTCAATTTGACCAAAGTTGGTTCTACTAGATCGAAAGAAAAGAAAGTTCTGTGACATAAAAAGTCCAGGGCAGGGAAGATCCAGAATCATCTTTAACCCACACATAGCAGATTAGTGTCAAATTTTAGTGACATTTCAGATTTATCTTTTGATCCAGAATGCGCTGATCTACAAATTGAACATGAATGAAAAGTACAAAATCATTGAAAAGGTTGAGTCCAGTTCTCTTGCAGTTCATTGTACCATTTCTGAATATGAGCAAAATTAATGGACATAATCATTGAAATCTCTAAACTGGCAATGAAGAAACAAATTTATAATTCACTACTAGTGTGTTAGCTCAGTCAGAAGAGTGTCCGCCTTACAACCGGGAGGTCGTGGGTTCGAACCCCGGCCGCGTCATACCAAAAGCCGTTAAAAGACGGGAGTTGCTGCTACCTTGTTTGGCGTTCAACAATAGGGGATAATGCAATGTCGATCTGGCGCTGCTCAGTGGCTGCCGGGCTCACGGTCAATTGGGCAAAAAGAATTTCCATTTTCGGTTTGACTTAATAAAATTGGAGTGGACTTTAAAAGATTATTATATTATATTATTACATTATATTATATTAATGACTTTTTTGCAGTACAACTTTGCATTTTTTCCTTGATTTTTCATATTTTTCATGTACATTGTATTCTGTAACTAGCATTTTTTTATCTCAAAATATTTCTGTTTTCATATTTTCTATCAAGTTCACTGGACTGCAGCAGCCACAGCGTAAAAACAGCTAATCAAAGAGGCATGTTGCATTGGGAAGACTGCACATTACCAACCAAAATACGCCAAAACATCACTGAACTATTCAGTCAGTGATGATTCCGCACAAGTGTTAAAGGTAAAACAAAGTTTTGGGAAATTTCAAAAACTGGTTGTATAGTGTTTCTTTACAATTTGATATATTTGGATGCCCCTGTGGATGTATTATAAGCACTAAAAAATTAAGCCCCTAAAACACTTCTGTTTTCGAGAAAAATAGAATATAAAAATTTACCGGTGCTCCTTAGAGCCTACAGCAGTACAATGATAGCTGCGACCATGAAATTCTCAAAATAAGTAGTTGTGATATATAATTTCCAAACAGGAATAGCTCATCTGTCGAATTTTAGTCAAGAAACGTTGCTTTATAGCTTCATTAATATATTGGCCTTAAGAGGGAGCTATACAACACAAAGATTTTATTATTTAAAATTGCATAACTTTAGACACAATTTCAACTGCGACAACGATCACTAAATATTGTAGCATCGCATATGCTTACAATATGTTCATTTGAACCAAATTCAAGACCCTATACCAAAACTTTGTATTACCTTTAATGGGAGCGCAAAACTTCACAATTTTTTAATGAGGTATTTGACAGTATAAATGGGCCTTCTATGTCATATAATATGCTCTTATAAACCCACAGAAATGTTAGAGTCATAGTGCATTGGTCTCATAAAGTCCTGATCAACTGGATAATTATACTTTTTCCTAATTTCCTTTCAATATTTGACCCTATATCTGATCACATCATATTAAAATCTAGTACTGCTCAGATTTAAATTGAATGTCACTAATTACATGTCATTCTTGACATATCACACAAAACATATGGCTTGATACAGTATTTTAGCTATTAAAGGGGAGGGAACCAAGAGCAACCGACCTTTTCCTGGACCATGACATATAAATTGATGCTGACACGTAATATCTGAACATAACAATAGGTCAAAATTATATTTGAGCTGCCTTAATTGAGTAGTTCATTGCTTTCTCCTTCCATATGTTAATAATCATGCCACATAGAGTCGATCGAGACTGGTTCACATATTAGTGTCAACATAGATAAAAGTCATTGTCTCTATTAATGACTTCCACATAAGGCTGGAATATTTTAATTATCTGACACGGGTAGAATGCAGCACTGGTAAAGCATAGAAATTGTGAGAGAAAAAAATATTCAGGGGGGAGGCAGCAACACGATACACATCAGCACTGATTTAAAGGTATAAGTCTCAAGGGAAGATAAAATACATAAAACTATACTATAAGAGCTATTGATATGGTTTTGTTCCCTATCAATTGTTTAAGTTTTTGATCCATCTACATTTATGCCCCATATCTATTATTGTCTCCTTTCAAATTTTCTCCTTTTTTTCTTCTTCTTCATTTGGATGATCTTCATCTTCTTTTCATATTGGATAATTTGTATATAGTACTACCCAGAAAAAAAGAAATCAAGAATTATCAATGTTTTGTCATAACTTAATCAGAATTATAATTAATAAATGACACACATTTGTAAAGCTTAGATCCTCCTCTTTCATTTGATGCAACTCATAGGATGAATTTGTTTTCACTGGCTGCCTGCCGTCGCAACAAACAGAAATGACAAAAGACTTAACTCTGTTTCGTTGACGATCAGACATAGACGAAAGGCTTCATGCATGGCTGATTGTCAAGCAGCGGTGAAAATAACTTTATAAATCAAATTATGGAAATGCAAGCAACACTTTAAACAAACAGAACATTGTTATTCTTGGCTCATTTTTCCCGATTGAGGTGTCATATCGTCCCTATTTTCACGAAGTGACGGTAGTGAGGAAAATCATAACACAAAGTGAATGCAATTTTTTTTTCACTACCGTCACTTCGTGAAAACAGCGACGATATGAAAGGGCAGAAACTGAACTTTCTAGAAATGCTTGCAATCACTCATGCATGAAAATATGCATCATATGAGTTGCTGCAAATGAAAGAGGAGGATCTAAGCTTTACAAATAAGTGTCATTTAATAATTATAATTCTGATTAAGTTATGATAAAACATTGATAATTCTTGGTTTCGTTTTTTTCTGGGACGCACTGTTCATGTAAATGTTTTGTTTAAAATATAATACTTTCATGAGAATTTGGAAATATAAAACTTTGCACTTAACTTTGAACTCAAGTCAGCATGAAAGTTAAAAATTGTGAACATGAAAAGTGGTAGCAAAACAATTAATTTACATAAAAATAAAAATTTCCAGGTAGAAACCATCAAATAAAATTAAACTGAATATTTCCTACACTACGACCCTAGGCATTACTTCATATACTTAAGATACAGCGTGTCCATACACACAGATTGCTACTGCGGTCATGAAATGGAAGTCGAAATAAGAGGTCAGGTCTTCTTTCGCGCCAGGTCAAGTTAAGCCCCGCCCAGTTATACCGTTCTAGTTCAACTAGTTATACTAGTTACGTCCACACACAATACATTCTGTGATTAGGCGTGATTAGGCGTGATTCTTTATTGAGATCTAGTTTGAAACGATGCCCAAACCCGAGTTTCGTTATACAACGTTTCGTTATATGTCCTATCGATAGTAAGCGTCCACACATATCGTATAACTATTCTGAAATAGTATAACTAATCAACCCTAATCAGGGAAAGTGTTGTGTGTGGACACAGGGATAGACTCAATAATCTTCTAGCTCTCAGCAGACATTAGCAACTGTGATTAATGCATGATGACATTACTATAGATTGTCTTAATTCTTCATATCAAGTCAAATAATTACCTGTGCCAGGACTAAGGAAGTCACAGAAATGAAATCATTGAATGTACATTCAAAAGAAATTGATGTGAGCTACCTCACAAGATATAAAGAATTTTTGGCTGAGGGCCCCATGTGTACATGTCTGTTGATATATGCATGTCTTCAGTACTACTAAAATATACCGTAAATCTCCGTGTATAAGACGCACTTTTTTTACCGTCGGGAAAATTCAAAAGTCGGGGTGCGTCGTATACACAGGTACAGAATATTTTGAGTCCTCAAAATGCAACTTTTTATTGGTTTTCAAAAATCTCTGTGTCTCAACATGAATTTCATAATGAAAACAAAGAATAGAATCTACTATATGAAGTAAAACTACGTTCCTAATTTGAAGGGAAGAGATTTTGATTTTGATTTTTTTTTCAGTCTCGATAAATTATGCCCTTCGCAAAGCACTTTGCCGGCCGAAGCTCTCCCGTGTCTTCAGCTCACTCACCTGTATCATGCAGCTCAATACACGGGGGCAACCTGCGCAGCAGCTAGCTTCGTAAGAAACAATCTTTCATGTCCCTTCATTTACTTTTTGGCAATTTGGTACAGATTTAGATCTAAGTGCAGTAATTTGTGCCAATACATTGCAAAAGTAAAAGAAAGGGCCGTATCCAGCACGCCAAGTCGCCATTTGAATCCATTTCAATCAATTGCAATGTATACACTACTAGAAACTTCCAGCCAGAGCATCGGTGCGCGGTGGCCACGCGGTCTAAGGCGCAGGCAATGGAAGGCAGTTTATGTCTGGAGAGCCCAGGTTCGATCCTGCCAAAAGATTTTTTTTTTTTTTTTTTTTTTTTTTTTTTTTTTTTTTTTTTTGAATCTCAAAAGTCGGGGTGCGTCTTATACACGGGTGCGTCTTATACACGGAGATTTACGGTAGTCTCTTTGGTCTGCCCCCCCCCCACCACTTCACACTGATAAACATGTTGTATAATTTCTCCATAACTTGAAGAGGACATCAGATGAACTTTCATAGCAATAAACCACACAAAAGTTGGCATCATCATTGATAAAGTCAGCAGATATCCTAAGTTTCATTTCTTGTTTTCATTCCCCTGCAGGCATGGACATGGGCAGAATTCAACTCTGGGTTATTCCTTGGTATGTTCTACAGGTAGAATGATGAAATAATACTTACAGATGTTACTAGCTGTCCGTCCCTGTAGCATGGATACTCAAATTCACAGTCCTTAACAGCTTTGAAATCATCAGAAAATATCACATTTTGGATGTCCCCCTGGAATAAACATGAAAAAGAATAAGATTTTATTTGACTTCTGGCAAGACAGGAAAATATAAACATGAATTTAACCTTCCATCTCTACCCTCTGGCCCATCCAAGCTGGCCAACAGGTATCTGATGAGTTGGGTCATCTCCTCCTTAAACATGCTTCTAATATCTTACACCATTATACGTAACAATAAAAACAAACCAAGACATTCCTATACATACATGCACAGTGTATGAACATTGTGTTTGTAAAGGGTAATTCTGTTTTTGTCTCCTGCGTAGCACTGGCATACTCAGTTCATCATTTATTATTTTCATCATTTAGTTTCTTCTGGAATCGCTATGGCCACAATGACCAGCAATAATGTATAGCGTCATTACATGGGCTAGAATGTAGTCTTCATATATCCCATACCACATACATGTACTGTACACTAAAACACCCACGGCCTGCAATCATCAGAATAAGGTACATGTATGTTTCTCATCACCTAGTGGCCCCCACTAGGTTTATGACAGATCAAGATGCTCTCCAATCTTCGTCTTCCTCCATCAAGTTAAGCTGATTGACCCGTATTGATCAAATTTCACTCTTTATAGGCTGATGTCTTTCTCATGGATATATCTGTTCTCTGCTGAGAATTATTATTGACGTTATTACGCCATTCTGGCTATAACTAAGAAGTTGATTTGTTCTAACTTGTTAAATCTTATAGTCTGCAATAAAGGGTAGGGCGTAAAGGGTTGAGAAAGGACAATTTTTGAGATAATGTGTTTAGAAAGAGAGGAAATCATGTACAAGAGGGTGAAATAAGAAAATAGACATGAGAGATAAAGGGAAGGAGACAGATTTGAAAAAGATTAAGAGCTACACAAATGACAGGAGAAATTTGTGTGTAATATGTGATCTCACTAGTGTTGAATTTGTAATGAATGTCACAGAGCTGTACTTATAAAAATATGACATTTTTGCAAAGAATGGTATGGAACTATAGATAGTAGCCAGGAGAGGGAAAGTGAGAGAGAGAGAGTGAGAGGGTCAAAGAGAGCTAGAGAGAGAACAAAGAATGGAAAATTATACGAAGGTGGGAGAGAGAGGACAAAAAAAATGAATGAACAAAGGAGAGACAAAGAAAGATATTCATTGAAAGACAGTACAAGAGACAAAATTATAGAATGTCAGTGTGAGAGGAAAACAGACACTTGTTCAAAAAGGCAAGAACAAAAAAATAGAGGCCTACATAATAAACCAAGGTGTGAGAGAGGTGTGAAAGCAGGGATTTGAGATGGATTGAGAAAAAAGTATCACTTGGCAACAGTTTTTAGTTTGGGGTCAACTGAGGTCAACTACATTAAGATACACAGTTGGGCATTGTTACTTATTTTATGATTTCATGATGTTTCACAGCTTTTTGCCACACTGAAAATGTAAGGTGACCTACTTGTAGTTTTCATACATTATGCCTTGATTTGCCCTGATGGGTAATTTCTGGAAAGAGGTATGTGTTACCAGCAGTCTCCTGCCAAAGGGCATGATTCCTACTGTGAAGCTGTGACCACTGCAGCAAACATGGCAAGGAATATATCCTAATATGGAAGTCTTTGGATATTATATACAGGTAACCTCTATGTTTGGTCCAGTACGATCTTCTCATGAACAAGACATGCATTGATTGCATTCCCAGCATAAAGTTGGTTAAACAGTTTACATAAAGAATTATAATTCTATCTTCTCATTTTCTTTTTCATCATGTATCACTCACAGCTGACACCACTCTAAAGTGACTTTTTTAATATTTAAAAAAAATAAATGATAATAAAACATCATGAGCATCGTAATAAAATCATATGTTGGATAAATTATATCAGTGCATTCACTTTCTTTCTTCCCATTATATACATAAGACAAGACATAAAACAAAACTGAAAACTTGTAATTGTTTCCTCACACAACAGGCATATTAAAGCAACATCAACTAGTGCTGTTTTTATTTTCATTTCAGTCGACTAAATAGATATATTTATGTATCAATAGATTAAATAAAAAAGAAGCATCTGTTTGACCTTGTTTAACTTTGAGATTGATAACACAATTTTGTTTTACAGGAATATCCCAAGTAATGTACAGCCTTAATGGCTGAGAGTTAAAGCCTCACTGCACTATACTTGCTCCCTCTATATAGCAAACAATGCGTAATCGGTGATCCCCTTCTTCTAATGTTAATTGAGAGCTTATCTGATGAGATAACCCCCATGCAGGGAGGTGCAGTGGGGCTTTAAAACCCATTTCATTAATATGTTGCAAAACTGTACTTACCCTAAACGGAACATCATTTTCATTATAATGTCCTCCCACCACAAACTTTCCTGCTGTAGTGAAATCTATCCTTGCATTTCCAGCTCTTGTTGGTAGCGTCGCAACCTCAGCGCAATCCATGTAAACTTTTATCTGGTTCTTATTGATGCCAACAGCCACCTTGTGCCATTTATTATCTGCAAAATCTTCTGCAACAAATCTGAAAGGAAGAAAAGAGAGTTCTGAGAAGATATCGACTTTGTAGACAAACCCATGATGTACCGGTAAGTTCTCTTCAAGGTGAACTTCTTTGGAATGGAAAGGAGTAGAATTGTTCAGAAAACAAATCTTTACTATTCCAACTAACTGTGTATTCAAGTGCTTTTAGAAGCGAACCGTACTGTACCGACCCGTGCCGCTCGCTTGCGTACCGTGCCAAAAGGTTAGTTTCGCAAGCGTTCAGGCGCTAATGTGGGAAGCGTACCGCCAAGGAACCAATGCGGTATGCTTTGCTCTGGGATATGAGGGGACATGACATTGCTCAGCAACGTTCCAAAGGTGAAGTATTTGGCGCGCTACTTTGAACAGCTATCGAGCCACTTGGCCTGAACCTGATGACTTTATTGCTACAAGTTGCTAATAAGGCAGATCTCATCGCATTCTCTGTGAACATTGCTGAATACATGTACAACAAATTTTGCAATCTTGATTACTTCCTGATGACTTGTGAATCCAAAATAAAGTTTAAAATTTGATACTTCATGTCTGAAAAGAAAATCTCTGCAAATCTATATAACCTAGTACATATTTAACTCTTTCTGTCAATAAAATATGAATCCAATGATGTATGGCGCATATTATTAGTGATGTTGAAAAGCATGCCTTAATCCAACAGGTCAAGTCAGAAGAAAAATTGGTGAATCACATTTCATCAAGGTATGTCCACTGACTGCTAATCGACCAGCCAAGAGACTTGAATATCCTGGATTTGGAAATTGGCCCAAAGCTCTTGTGGGAATCCAGATGAAAGATTACCCCTCATGCATTTAGAATATTTGGTAGGGTTATTTTCATTTCTTCTTGAACTTTCTATCCTGTCCTTAAAGGGGAAGTCTACCCTGATAATAATTTGGTTCAAGTCAAAGCATAAAAGTGAGGGGAAAAGGTCAGTGCCCGTTTGAGAAAAATATGATTAAAAAGAAGAAAGCTATGAGTTTTTAAACTCGTGATCAAGCAAATACAAATTGGCAACTCGGTGGCATATGACCGGGGTAATAGTATATTTGTAAAGTGCTTAGAGACATTGTAATAAGCACTACATAAAAGCTGAATTTAATTATTATTATTATTATTTTGCGAGCTACCCTCCCATTTGCTCTGTATAGAAAATTTCATTAACTTCTGTTTTCTTAGTTATTGATGACGATATATTTGATTCATACAGGGGTTGTACAAAAACATATTTGCAATAACTTTATTTAGGGTAAATGTATAATTGAACACTTTATGGGAAAATGAAGACATTTCTGAATTTTTAGTATATGGCAAATGGCAGGGGAGCTTGCAAGATAGTTCACATAGTTGCCGATTTGTGTTTGAATGATCGCAACTTCAAACTTTCTGCGTATTAAAACCGACTTAATATAAGGATGGACTTCTCCTTTAAAGGGGTATATAGTAACGAATACTAGTCGAGGGCTGGTTGTAGAGCCCAGTAGATCCTGCTTGACTCCTTCAGGAGTATAGGGTATTGAGTGATCTGAATACAGTAATCCTCCCAAAATCAAGCTGTCAGATTAACTAGATTTTCGTTGATAAATAGTACTTTGGATATGAAATATTACAATTCCAACAGCTGCAATGGAAATTAGAAGTGAAAATGATTTGTATCACCCAAAAGCATTACAAAATAGAATTTATATTCCTATATTTTTGCAATCCCTGTCATAAATTTCCCCTAAGTTCCAATAACATCTCTGCCTATACCTGGTATGCCTGTATGCTACCGGTTTCCAAAACCACACTTTCTTAATGAAGTACTGTTACCTGACATAGTACCAGTCTCTCCTATCCCAGACCCAAATTGCAGAGATTCTCCTACTGAACTGGTGTTTTTAAGTTAAAAACCAGGTTTTGATTTGGAGGACATCCTATACCATTCACCCCTGTATTAGGCCTCAACTTCACAGTAGGATATAGGAGGATTCTGCAATGGTGTTTAGCATGGTCTGTGCAATCCATGCTCACAAAAATATGATGATATATCAACATGGATATATCAATTTATATGGTACAATACATAAATGAATAGAGACTCCATTTTCCATTAGCAGGAATCCCAGTGCAACTATGGCAGTGGCAGCACAGAGAAGTCTGTGAACTTGTGAAGGCTAACCAAGGAGATTGTTAGATGTTAGGGTGGACAGAGAGGACCTAATAGGTCCATGGTTAAATTAAGCCTCAATTCGTTTGTACATAGGTTGGCTCGTGAGAGGGGCTATAAGGATTGAAGACATCCCCCCCNCCACCCACGCGTATCTTCTGGCTTGTTGAGTGAAAAATGGGTATTCAAATAAAAAATTGCTTTTGGCTACTAGCTGAGTGAGCACAGCAATATATTTCTACTGTGTAAATAGGGAAATGTGAAATAAGTATTTGGGAAGAGCTCTAAATTTCTTACATCTTCACTGTGAATTATTAAAGTATGATAACACATGATCAAATTTCCATCCAGTATCAATGACTTATCCATCAACATCCATGTAATTTATCTTATTGGAGTGAACTTGGGGGAACAAACACAAATCCAATAAATCTCACTTCACAAGGTCCAATCTGGTCTAAGGACTCTGTCAATACTGTGCCCTTCTGACATGAAGGATTCCTAAATCATATGGCCTCTTAAATCCTAATCACTTGCACTAGCGCAAAAAGCAGACAAGAGTTGCATTTACACTGCAAGCTAAAATCATCAATTTTTCTCAAATTCATGTGTTTCATCAGAAGCTGCGGAGCAACCACTAGTAAACCCAAATGCCTCTGGAATGTGTTTGGTACCCCCGACAGCACCTTGACCCAGTCCTTTTGCTCTCTGAGCTTTTGGTTGCTTCAATGCTAACATGCACATAACTCACCCAGTAGTGTTTAATGGCAGTCAAAAAATCCCTGATGGTTTTTCAAAATGATTTTTCGGCTGTGTAAATGAGCTGAAGGACGGTCAAATAAGCTATCCCAAAAGGTATGTCCTCATCAGCTCAAGATTGCAGATTTGGTTTGGGAAATGAGCCCAAAGTTGCAAATCGTGTCTTCATCACCTCGAGACTCAAGCTTAAGAAATTAGCACGAGATATTTTGCTCAGCGTTCGCACATAGTGCAAGTCTTCAGGCTGGTAAAGACGCACCAGACAAATGAATATATCGAGATATTTTGCCAAAGAGCGGGATATTTTGCAAACTAGCCAACATATCTTGGGATGATTATCTCGACCAAATATTGCGCTAATTGCAAGTGCCGCCTGATGAAAACACCAATTAGCTGGATAATTTGCGATCGGGATAGTTAAAATAGCGGGTTATTTTGCAATATTGAGCTGATGAGGACAGGCCTAAAGTTTACTGAGGATGGTTGGGGTGAAGACGTGAAGTGGGCAGGCCACTGTAGAGATGTTATTTGTTGGTAAATTCTTTGGCATCTAGTGGCAATATAGCCCTAGATTTGTGCAAGAGAGATATTGGGGAAGATGTCATATTTATGGATTGAATATGACAGCTTAGTTTCAATCTGATTCATTCCCACTGAGATGAAATGAGTCATTTTCTTTCCTCCTTGAAAAAAAAAGAAATCTTTATGCTCAAAACACTCAAGATCAAGAAGACTCAAAAAGATGTCAAATTAGAAATGTCATCAAATGTCAACAATGGACAATTTTGAAATAAATTTTTGAATTTGAAGCAGTGAATATTGTGCCTTCCAAGGTCTGATTAAAAAAGGTGAGAGATCGTGAATAGGAACTAACCAATAAGAACTAAGGGCAAAATTAGAACTGTGTAATTGTCACTCCCTCAAGACTACTCCCACCCCAACACCCTACCAACTATCCCCCCTACAACCCCCCCCCCCCC
>BEXV01001590.1:14835-30670 GCA_003118195.1 Hemicentrotus pulcherrimus
GGGGGGGGGGGGACAAAAAACATCGATACTTGATATCGATATCAACATCATATTTTGTCAGAAGTGAAGCCGAAGTTTTCTGTCAACAAGATTAAACAAAGGTATGCTTATGAAAGCTTTATAGACTTTTATACTTCTTGGTGCACAACGGTCTAATTATTTAATAAGCCTATAAGTGTATTCTAACGTGTGTCTGATTTATGCATGTAAACGGTTATATTCGGCATCAGGATTACTTCGTCTCTGCTGGCCCATACCCACGTATAGATTTTCATGTTATTGTGTGAATGCCACGCCCATCAAGATAAATGGGATGTCCAAACCCTAAACCTCGCGCACATTTCAAAGGTTTTGGGAATTTGATGTTTGATCCAAGCTTTCTCACACTCTATGAGATATCATTTAGAAAAAAACAAAGCTACCTTCTTGTAAAAGCTATGAAAATAATAACAAAGGATTAAATTGATATTTGCTCTGACTTCTAAGTTCTACCGCCTTAGTACCGGTATTCAGTCACTGACTTAAATTGTTAAAAGGAGAAATCGCTAATATTTTGAATTCTTACCTCTTTTATTTGGCAATCTACCCATCAAAAGAAAAGAAAATTAATCCTCTAACAGGGTTTTATAGTCACTTAAAATATAGAATGATGATAAGCAAAATATTTCTGAAAGAAGACAGAGCATTTTTCTGCCCAGAATTCGGTCACTGAATTTGTGCGTGGTATCTCCGTTGCCAAGGAGCGAAGCGTATTTGCGCACTATTTTCACACAATTGCGCGACAAAGCACTGAATGTCAATGCGTTGACCGATTTGTGCAAGTTTCTGGGCTCATTAATTATTCTAAAAATTGTTACAGCTGTTGAAACGGCTGTCTGATCGAATACTTGTAATTGACTGAATACCAAATGTCTTTGAGTTTGATATTATTGATCTCATTCTCAAAACAAATTTGCAATGAGCAGTGGGTCATGAGGGCACAGATTTAACCAACATGGAAATCAGTTTAGACTAAGGTAATAATTATCAAGCCAAAAGGGTAATAATTAAAAAAATTAAGTTGATTATTCTACTTGATCTTTCCTTTGTATACAAAAATGTATGAGGCCTTCTCAGCACATTCATATAGGGAGTAATCTAAATTTCTAGCACACTTCAAAAGAAAATTGTGTCACAAGGTACATGTAAATTGCATGGTTGTATATAATTCCTTGTACATGTACAGATCTTTTCATGGTATGATGTGATATTATTAATGGGCCTGGCTCATCATTTGAAGTTTGAAATTTTGGACTTATCATTAAATACTGTGAGATAGGATAGGAGAGAGTGAGCCAGAAATACTTGATCACCAGGGCCCCGTCTTACAAAGAGTTGAGATCAATCTCAACATGGCAATGGCCTATCAAGATCATCGTTACATGCGCGTATTGTACAGCACGCGCACTATCAACCAATGAGAACCGTTGTTTCAAAACTGCGATCGATCGCAATTCTTTGTAAGACGGGGCCCAGATATATCTGTTGTGTCTCTTGTTAATCATATGCATCAGTGGACTATGGCAGAATTACTGCGGATGCTTGTGAGGCTTGGAGAGAAGGCAGGAAACTTGGCACGCATCATCCGAGCTGAAAAGACTCTCTTTGATCTGCTGGTGGAAGAGAAGACGGGTGAATCAAAGAACAAGAGATTAGTTCATGATTTCAAGACGCTCGGTGATGTCCTCATTCAGGAGATGATCAAGCATGATGTAGGAGAAAAGGTTAGTTAATTTGTTAGAGTGGACCAAAACAGAAACATTTTTTTCTCTGTATGTTTCATTGCTCATGCTGGTAAATTATATTCAAATTATTAGCTTCAAACATTACTTTAGTAAAGAGGTATTGCAAAAAATGTATACCCAAATTACACTCGGAATAAATTTAGACTTAAATGGATAGACAAGTCAAGACACATGCATAGATGACTTCGAGTGAACTTTCATTTGTTAATTATAAAACAAATTGTTCCTTGTATGCTCTTTTATCATTTATTTGTGGCTTTGTGCTCCTCTGCAGGGCACTTGATAGTGTAATTGTTTGGACAAGTATTTCAAACAAAAACCAAATGAGCATTATTAGAAAGGACCTTGAATCTTAAACAGCCTTGATGAATAATCTTCATGTCTGGTATTCTTTAAATTCTGTCATCCTTTTTAAGTAGAATTGTTTTGATATTCATAATTTTTGTTTCTTACTGTGACTGTTTATTGTGCAAATATCATCCATGAATGATTCAATATACGTCTACATTAACCAGTGATGCGCCATAGAGCCTAGGTTGTTTAAACCTCTTAAATATTTCACTAACATCAAGATAAAGCAATATAAGAATTCCACTTTAGGTTCGTATACATAGTAGTGTAAAATACAAAATTTTCTCACCATGAAATGAAATGAAAATTGTCATGGCAGGCAAGTTTCACAGTGAGAAACTTTAAAGAATTGCAGAAATTTGTTGTTTTGTCATTTGTGGGATGAAACTTTTGTGTTTCTTTGAGATATTTTCTTGCACACGAAAATACAACATTAATAATGATAATAATAATAGCCTAATAGTCCACTCCAAATTTTATTAAACCGAAACAGAAATTTTTTTTGCCCAATTGAACGTGAGCCCAGCAGCCACTGTGCAGCGCCAGATCGACGTTGCTCTTATCCCTTATTATTGAACGCCAAACAAGGTAGCAACAACTCCCATCTTTTAACGTCTTTTGGTATGACGCGGCCGGGGTTCGAACCCACGACCTCCCGGTTGTGATGCAGACGCTCTACTGATTGAGCCAACACTCCGGTGATTGTCTAGTTTGACAGTAACAGGATTCCTTCTTGCCATCAGTTTCCAGGTGTGAGGGACCACATCTTAGGAGAGGAAAGCAACATGTTTACCAACACTGCCGGTGAGTGCGTGGAGGTCACCATCCAATCCACCCCGGAAGAGACCAAGCTCCTGCTGACCAAGGTTCTAGATGAGAACCAGGAAGCTGCAGCTCTGCTGGCAGAGGCCCTGCACGCGACCCCTGACATGGTGCTGGATTCACGGCTCCAAGATCTGAACTTTGACCTTGATATGGATAACATAGGAATTTGGATTGATCCAATAGGTAATGAGGTTAAAGCGGCTTCACTAGACTAGAGTGGGGCTGTTGAAGGGGGGGGGGGTGTATTACAACCCCTACCAATATTATTTATTATTGCAGTCAAACCTGTCTATAGCGACCACCCAAGTGAAACACAGAATGTGGTCTTTGTAGACAGGTTCCTTTAGTACATGTTTTAATGAGAAACCATTTTCAAGGGAAACAAGAAATGTTGCCTTTGTAGACAGGTGGTCACTAAAGCAGGTTTGACTGTATTTATTTTATTTTTTAATTCATTTATTTTGCACTTTTGATGGCTCTTGGCATATCTCATAATGATGATTTTTTGTTTCCTCCTCTTTTTGTTTGACGGAAAAGAATTTGAACATCTGTCGTCAAATGTAGAATTATGAGGTAGTTAGCCACCCCCCTAGTTCAATTTAGCGCATCTCGATGTGACTGTACAATTTTCCTTTTCACAGAGTATTACTGTAGATTATAAACTAACGATGCTACTCAATTCGCCAGTATACACATAAAATGTTGATCCTGTTAAAATACCACTTTTACTTAATGTATCCAATCTAGTTGCCCTTTGTGTGACATGTTATAATAACAATAAATAATTAAACGTTTTTATATAGCGCAAAACACAATTGCATAATTGCAAGTCTCTATGGGCTTTACAGAACAGAATACAGAAGGAGTGGAAATGGTACACTGAGTTTATAATTGTAAGATCTTACAAAGTGCTAAATAGATATGTTTTCAAATTACTCCTGAACTTTTCATATGTTTCTTTATTCATAAGGTATTCAGGCAAGTTATTCCATGAATCAGGGGTTAAAAATGACCTTTCCCTTTAATATTTAGTCACAGTTTGTGGGACATGTTATCTATGAATAGTGATCATGAATAAACCATTTTTATATATTGCACACAGATAGCACATCAGAATACATCAAGGGTATTGAGGATGAAGTGCCAAAGAATGGTGTATATTGGCATGGACTCCAGTGTGCTGTAATCCTGATAGGTGCCTTTCATCGTAAGTCAGGATCACCAGTCTTGGGTGTCGTAAATCAGCCTTTTGCTAAACAGGATCCAGAATCGAAGAGGTACTGTAGGAGGGAAATTTGTGGAATGTTATTTTGAGTTCTGGTTATTACGGACATTCTCATGAAATCTTCAAAGGAAACTTCACCGAATGTTCCAGAATACAATTGAATGATATCTACCAAAATATTTAGGTACATAATGTCTAAAAGCCAAGTAATGAGCAAAGATTATTCACTGACAGGTGGTTATATCATCAAATCAGATCTCAATTAACATAAGAAAAAGGGCATCATGGGGGATCAATGGGTACCGCTAAGGCATTGTTGGCTGTATAGAGGGCGCAAGTAGCTATAAGTAGTGCAGTTGGGCTTTAAAAGCTATTTAAGTTATGTCGTTGCATTACAGCCCCTACTTCTCGCTCTGATGTTCCTCATACATACACCATTTGGTCAAATAGCACAACAGAAGCGAACTGATAGACAGAGTGCACTCTCAAATTGTTATAGTATAAAGACTTTATTTGCTTGTGAAATGTGAATTTCATGATTTGACTGTAGATAGAACTAACATTCAAATTCTATTTTTTCTTGGAACTTCCCACTTTTAGTTGGACAGGCCATTCCTTCTGGGGTGTAAGCCATGGAGACTTCCATTGCAACTCTCTCCCCTCCCAGGACAGCTCTAACACCCCTACAACTAGCAATGGACTGGCCTTCACCATGAGTGCAAGTGAGGATGCTCGCACAAAGGATGCATTTTCATCTGTCGGAAGAGTCCACTTTGCCAGTGGTGCGGGGTACAAGATCTTATGTGTGATCGAGGGACACGTAGATGCCTATATTCTCACCAAAGGGAGCACTTTCAAATGGGATACCTGCGGACCTCAAGCTATTCTGAAATCTCTCGGGGGAGGCATCGTCGACTACCAAAAGTGGAAGTCGTCGAGCAATGACGCGGAGAACAGAATCTTTCTGGGGAGCGCCGGTCTGAAGTATCATAAACCAGATTCACAGGAAGCTGTATCGGAAGGTCAGAAGTGGAGTAACTCAGGAGGTATACTTGCTTACAGGAATGCGGGAGTGCTGGAAAAGATTCATGGTGCCTCGCAAGATTGAAAAGCCCAGATTGAAAGTCCAAGATTGGAAATCCAAGAGAAGATAAAGTATTTGAGTTGTGAAATGTATAGGTGTCTTTCAGTGGGAGCTTAAAGTACATCAAGTAAATCAAGTTTGGGGGGATAAAAAACACTTAAATGTTTGTAATGGTATATACATGTAGAGCCAATTCATTGCTTTGTGACGATTTTACAATCACCTAAAATTAAATCAAATTATAATAATATAGTTGGGAGAATTCAAGTATGGATCAGATCAGTTTTTCATATATTAATTTATCATTAATAATGGTATGTTTTCCGGACTCAAACTTTCAGATTATCTTTAAATGTACATCTAGCATTGAGGTCGCTACCTTAGCACCATTTCTTTCATCTGAACAATGTTAACAAGTCCCTTCGAGGGAACTTGCAAGCATCAATCGTCAACGGTGCACACAAGGGGAGAGACACAGGTAATAAAAAATGCCAGTCCATCGTTTATCCCATCAAACTACAATATATTTCCCCTGGGGTACTGGCGAATGCATTTAACCAAACTCAAACTAAAATTAACTAAATACATGTACCTGCAGGGCTGCTGAGAACCATGTATTTTCGGGTATAGATATGTTTTTTCTTGCTTTTAATATTGTCCCAAAGAGTATGTAATATTTACAATTACATGCATTCATAATGACGTGAAATGGAACTTTAATAAACTCAGTGTAGTGTATTCAGTAGTAGGAGGATACAAAGATGCTGTTAAAATTCTCTTAAATATTTTAGTTTATTTTACTGGGTAGCTGCATTCCAAAGTTATATATTCAATTCAGAATCAACTCATCTATTTTTATTAGAAGCTGTTTTGGTTCTGCACTCATTCACAAGTATGAAAATTCACCTTGTTTTAATATGTGTTCCAAAAATATACATGTACAGTACCGGTATGTAATTCACTAATGCTACTACATGTATATATAGGTGTGGCTTTCAAACTGGACGATGAATTCCTAACAATCAGTTAATTTTATGTCCCATATGTTATTACGTACCAGAGTAATGAAATATATAAAAGTATTCTCCCTGTGATATTTGGTCTTGTTCGAGCCTAACTAACATAATGAATTTCATATGATCATCATATATGTATATATACCAAAGTCTGTTATTTATTGTTGTCATTTTTTAATACTCGGGCTGAAATAGATGCAACTGTCATTCAAAATCACCTTGATCAAGCTAATCAGGTGCCTTTCATGCATGAGGAATCTTGGCTCTGTCTTGCAAAGAGTTGTGATTGATCCTGATCGAGTTTAGTCCTTCAATCAATCGAGTTACATTTATAGAGAACCGAAGTGTAATGGCCAAGTTGTCATGGTTGCTGGTTCCAAACAATTCTGAGCCAAACAATGGTGTGGTGATCATACCAGCCCCAAACACTGAATTGGCCCTGCTCCAGCCTGTTGCTTCAATGATTTTGTGGTGAACCTCATGCAAAGGTTCAGTCGTTTAGAACCTTTAACCTGGACGACAAACAAAAATGATGTTAATTAAACACTCAGGTACTCTGTGATCTATCTCTTCAGTTCAGATTTGCAATTGATATCAATCTCAAGGCAGGTTGCAATCAATTTGAATCTATTCTGAGATATATTTTAAGTTGGATAAAATACCCCTAAAATCTTTTTAATCATTTTGTTGAATTTATATCTCCAAGACACGCCCATTTCTAATGTAATAACCAATAAGAAATGTTGTTAGATTTTACTCTCATCATGTTCAGCCAATAGAATCATGTTTTGCCAGTAAGCATTAATGCGTAATTTTACAATGTTCACTACGTGTGCCTCAAAGCGCAATTGCGCTTTTGCTAGGATTTCCTTGAAAAGCTATCGAGGTAGCTTCAGGGACTGAACACATAAAAAGCATTATTTCAAGTATGATATTCGTCGGCCCAAATCTAGAAATAGAACTCAATAACCCTAAAAGAATGTTGTTTTAGAATTAGAAATCATTAGTCTTAATGTGTATCCGAGAGATTAGTAGTCAAAAAGTGGTCTCAGAATACTGATTATTGTATGATATTTTAGAGATAAAATTATGCTCTAAATACCCTCCCAGGTATTTTTTATTCCAACATTTCAGCAAGAGGTAAAACATTAGACATACTTTTTAATTTGTATTCCTTTTACGTTGTACATATATAGAGCTTTTTATAGACCTAAGTTTTCTCTAGAACTTAATGTATTATTGAACAAATTTAGCTGTACTAGCGCTAACAGATCATGAATGTGCTCGTCATCATCATGGCCATTTTTAATTTTCTTTTTCCCCTGAACTGCCTGTTAGGACTTTGAATTATCTTTGTTGCCCAGTTTGAAAAACAGAATGGCAACATTCCCTTTATCAATATAGTTGTGTGTGATATAATTTGTTTACTTGTTTTTACCAAATTTGAGAAAGCTAAATGCACTAAAATGATGTAAGTTCAAATGGAGCTTCGCTGTTTTTGCACCAAAACATAGAAATCATGTGAACAGTTTTTATGCAGAAACCTAGTTAATAAATTTGTTTAATGCATGCCGGACGTGCATAGAATCACTCAACAAGTAATCTATTTACAACTGAACATATGAATTTTTACAGACAAGCAAAGTTCATTTTAGATGGAGGCATACACCGAAACTATAGATATATTTAAATGTTTCATTCAGAACTATGATATGTTATGTTAACTTATGCAAAGTGTGTAATAATTATTTATGCTTTTCGGCCTCTATACAAAGATAAAGTTGGGTTCTGAGAAAGAAACTGCCAGTACCGAAGCGATGGGGGAAAGGATGATTATGAATCACATGATAATTATAATAACTCTGAGTTTTAGCAATAATGAAAACATCAAGAAGTGGAATATCACATGCTGAATATCACATACACTTCACAAAGGAATAGGTATGTGGGACTACACACAAATGTGACTACACACAAATGTGACCTACAAGTTTGATCAAAAATTTTTGCCCATGTTGTTTTACACAGGTATTTCGAATATGAGGCTATTTGAAGGGCAAACCTTTTTCAAGGGGACATTATTTCTTTTATGATATCATGCCAAACTAACATAAAAAGAATGATGAAGCTCAAATATTATTTTTCACCTTCGGCAAACCCAACTTTAAATGCAAATTTTAAACCAAGAGAAATCAAAAACGTGTTGAGAAGAAAAGAATTTGTTAAAAATTTTCCAATTGTTCTGTTGAATTTTTGTGGTAAGAACACGTACACTGTGGAATTTATGGTTTCTTGTACGAAAGTGGGGAATGTGCAATATAGAACTCATCCAAGCAGGTATGTGCAGTCCATTTATCAATATATATTTTTTAGATTCAAGATTCCGATATTTTTCTATGATTCTAAGGTTATTTCAATGTTAAAAGAGAGATGGAGAAATCTTATAGAGACATCGAACAGTTTATATGTACAATTCTATTTTATTCCTACGTGGTGCTCTTTGCAAAATAAAAATAACATTATTTATAACACTGTCTTATTCCGTACGGTATTAGGTTTAAGTTATTAACAATGTGAAGTATAGATATAATGCAGAAAATTTCAATTTATTTTGAGGGAAAGTAGATAATGTTGTTTTATGTATCATTTAACTCAATAGTTCATTCAAGATGTGTAATTCAAAAAAAGAAAGTCAATCATTGTAATTTGTAATAATGTATTTATATTCATCATGATAAAGAGATACATGTAAATTGTAAAAATGTTTGTAATCATGAAGGATGATAGATGCTACTTATTTGTTAGTTAACAACTGCACTATATATTCCATTATATCTTTTTTAATTATTCTAGTTTTTAACTCTCATATATGAATGGCTGTGAATATATTTATGTAATAATTTAGTTAATATAGATCCACTAAATTATTGTCATATATTTGTTTTTTGTGTACAAGAAAGTAGATTTTATGTATGTAGTAAACTTCTTCTCTCTCATATTATCATCCTATCTCTCATGCAAATTCAAAATTTGTTTTTTTTTCTTTTTATCACCTTCTCTTATGTTTTTCTTTGTTTTAGTCATCTAACACTTTCTCTTTCAGTCTTTCCTTGTGTTATTCTTTGTTTCTTCTTTCTTTTACCAGCACTCACTAAAAAAGTGTACTCGTGCATCTACAAGCATTTCCATCCGTTTCTTTTTTCTTCACCTCATCTCAAAATAGTTTTCATATATCTTTCAGTCCAATATCAGCCCCATGTACCTCACATTCTCTCTCATTCATTAGGCCTTAGATAAAAACTTGTTGTATTGCCTTTTGCGACAGACCCAAAAATCTGAAAATCTACGGTCTACATTTAGATTTTTAGATTTTTTTAAAAAAAATCAATGAATACAAAAATATGCATTTTGTTTGTTTAAATGGGATATAAATGCATAAAATCTAATTATTTCAAAATTCTCACTCATGCAACCATGGATAATTACGAGTTGAAAAGATTGACGCATTGAAAACTGAGAAATATCAGCCAACAGAGGGCGGGAAAAAAACTAAAACATTCAAATCTGAAAAATATCGGCCCAAAGAGGACGACCAAAAAAAAGTTTAAAAAAAAACTTTTCTGACCGACCGACCCTTTTTTTGGCACCCAAAGGACAAAACAACAAGTGTTTATTTTAGGCCTTACTGCTGCACTCCTCTTGCTTAATAGTCATTACAGAAAGGACGATACACACACATACAAAGTCACCAATAGACAGCGTAGATTTTTTTTACATAGTGCCTCTTTCTTTTTTAGCATTTTATTCATAAACCTTTTTTGCAGTCAATAATGCCATCATACCATTGAAAAAAATAAACAAATCCAACTCTGCGAAGCCCCGATACCCATCCTGCGTCTGAACCATCGGAAATCCCTCTCCCAGCACTATATTCCCAAGAAATTCACGTTATCTTCAACAAATGTCTGTTTTAAACAGCAATACTCTGTAGTTAGAAGAATTCAAGACAACTTTTCTTCATTTTTTTTTTTCATATAAAAGTCTGTTTATATAACTGGTGGGATAAATAGATATAAGGACAATATTTTCCAAATATGATTTTCTTCATCTTGAATACATTTCTTACAGTACAAACTTGCACAGTGTTTATGATAGAGAAGAAAGTTAAAGAGTCAAGGCTATAAAGGAGAAGAGGAAGATTGACAGAAAGAGAGAGAGAGAGATAGATAAAGCGACCCCATTCACCAATATCACAGATAGGTGCAAGATTTTCAACTTACAATTCTTTAAAAAGTACACTTATAAAATATATACTTGACACATGGCAGTGTAACAACGAAAGGAATAAAGTCATGTATAAAAACTACTGCAACATTTAGTCAGTTTTTTTTACTATTATAAACAATATATATAGAAAGATATTCATTGTACAGAATATACAGAGCAAAATGATGTCATTATTAGTACAGTGAAAAAGATAAATCTTTATACCCATGTCAAGAAAATGAAGAAGAAAAACAAAGAAAGAATCTTTCATAGATGACAAAAAGAAGAAGGAAAAAAAAAATACTTAAAGAGAAAATATCTATATACTTCCGAACAATACTTGACCTATCATTTGTTAACTTAACGCCCAACAAACATACATAAATAAGAATATTCATGTACCCTAGGTACACCACGTGACATAATAATATTAAATCATCTCTTTTTCTATTTATAAAAAGGTTACACCTTCCTTCATAATGACAGTATCAAAAGTAATCCAACAAAAGAATTAATTACAGTGATGGAAAGGAAAATATCAAAACATTACTGACCAGAAAAAGATGGCCAGATGATGAATACAAGAATAAAACTCGGACAAGAAAACAAAAGGAATATAAGGATCAAAATATGCATGGTTGGCTACTGCAACTAGGATCACTCTGTATAAAGACAATATTTTGTAGCATTTGCATGAAATGTTAAAGTTTACTTGTGAGAACTTGCCCTACCATTACCTTCAAAATGTATGTACCTTCCCTCAGCCCTGTCCCCTAAATTCTGATGCCAAAGTTTACAATAGGCTAATTCAGAGACAAATTACGATTTCATCTGGTATTGTAGACAATTTCCCATTATGCATTCAATTTTTAATACAACCTTTTGAGTGAAATTTTCCAATGTCCAGCCTAACATAGCACCAACTCACTCTAACCATACTCCTAATACCTGAAGATGGAATTGTGCATCCAAAAAGAATTCAATTATAAAAATGATAGCCCTTGTTTACATAGTAATCTTAATTATGGTAACCATGCGATGCAAATTCCTTATCCAAAAATGAGAATTCTAAAAGAAAGAAAAAAGCACCCAATAGCAGGCCCTGAAATATTGCTCTCATATTCGAGAGCAAAAAAGGAACATCTACATCATCTACACAATTTAAATCACAAGCTATCTTTTCAACATCATTACAAAATACTTCTTTTTCCATAAGTTATAATCAGATTGAGTGAGAATAAATAAAGTGATTGCATAATCATTTCAATAAATTTTAAACTCCATCTCACTATGGACGGCAGGATGCGTCAAAATCTAACAAGCAATTGACAAGAATACGTAAAAGTGAAGAGATATCATAAAAGCAAGCATGATGAACATATAACAAAAAATGATATGTTGTATTATGCTGCTTGATTTTTTTTCACTGGCTTTTCATACTACATACCATCTGGACAAATAAATAGGTTGATACAAAAGGATGTGATTGGCTGAAGAAGATAGCGACAAGATTTATGACAACGTGGAAATTTGCCATGATTTTTTGTGAAATACACTAGTTTGCAAGAATGTCTTTTACAAATTATATTTGACAAAATGTCTCGATTAAAGACCATGTATTCAAACACAAGACAAATAATAGTTAACCAAGTTTCATTAAGAAAAAAATGGGACATTTAATGCCTTTCCTTGGACTTTGTAAGTCCACTGGAGAGTTGAATCTCCTATGGCAATGGTTAGTGCCGTCATCAGAACGTTCATGACTTGTTTTCAAACTGTGAAATCAAGCAGTAAACTGCTCACGTTATCAAGTGAAAAACAGAATATATGACAGAGAGTTCAAAGTTACAATGGGGTGAATACAGAAGAGCACTGTAACTACATCGCACAAGCTTATTGGCGCATCCGAAGTTAACAACCGATTCATCTTTTGCTTCAAAGATTCAACACCTTGCTATGAGAGCAGATTGTAGGCTTTAAGATGGCACAAATGAAACCGTTTAAAGCTACAACTGCCCATTTCTAATCCTTTGACAATGAAGCTCAAGGATATTCTTGGGGTTCAAACTGATTAAAAATGGATATGCAAATGGGGCTGTCTTTAATGTAAAAAGGATATCGGCACAAGAGTCTCATGTTTATCAAGTTACCCATGAAGGTATATGTTTACATGTGTAAAGATACCTTCCATGTTAAAATTACAAATCTTGATAGGCAAAGTCAGGAGTACCATGTGCTGTGCATTTTTTAACAAAAATCTGTGTTCAGGAAAAAGCAACAAAGGAATCTTAAAGTGCCTAACGTTAGCTTTAAAGCCAACAAATAGAAATCATTCTTCCGATATATTTGTCACTTACCAGTATGTCATATGCATTTATTGGAAAAGTGATGTGCACTATAAAAGAACGAAACACGCCCAATTAAAAATGGGAACGAGCTCTTTTTGTCTGGATACTTTAAGTGTGCATGTGATATTAGTAGTATGTAAACCCGTTCAATACCAAAGATATATAACAAAAAAGTCAATCTAGAGAGATACATGTAAGTCACGATATGAAGATATCAGGTTACACGAACACAAACATCATAGTACAATAACAGCACCAATGAAAACTGTCTCGTAATTTCTTTAAATTGTTTTCTTTCCCATGAACAATCAGAGAATGTCGTATCCAAACCCACCACCTGGGCCTTAATTCATCAAACCTGTTTAACAAGATATAATAACTCTTACTAGCTACTGAAATCATTGCATCAAATTGGCTGAGAGCAAATTTGTAAATTTCAGCATTTGTTATTGATTCAAATTTGAAGAAACAAAGCCCAGATAAAAAAAAATTATCACAGTCATGACATCGTCATCGGACACTTCCCTCTCAAATAGATAACAGAATTTTCTGCTAAACAAGAATTAAGAACGTGAGATAAACTTGATTAACACAAATACCCCTACTAACATCAGAGAAGGCATTCAAATGCAAGCATGTCAAACAATGATATTATTCTAATGGAGGTTCAAAAAATAACTTTGAAATACTTGTGCATTGCATGTTAGGTTGTTAAGGGTGTGAGATACAGTACTGCTTCACACTTAATTGTGTAAATTGTAAACAAAAAAAGAAGAATTATACTTTTATCAGTATTATTTCCACCATATCTTTGACATTTAAAATCTGCTACCAAATTAGTAACCTTTATTCTATAAATCTAGACTACTCTCTTCTATACTTTAAAAACAGATGGTACATGTCACAGAAAAAAAGACTCCCAATTCTCACAAAGAACACCATTTAACCAATAAATAGAGGATAGTGGGGCATATCAACCCCACATCATATTTCTTTTTCCTGAATTAGATCAATAACTACAAAGAGAATGATTCATACACTAAATAATCATCTTCGTTATGCATCCTTTCACAAAAGGATTCCATCACCAACCGTTGTTTCCAATCAGTTTACCATCAATAGTTGACTTTATAGAATAAGCCAGAAATACATATCCACCATCACGATAACAAATATATACCGTTTTTCCCATCACCGATAGAAGGCTTGAAGAATATATGTTGAAACCAGCATTGCAGAGATGGCATCAAGAGATAAATATCGCTGCCGTCATTTCCACGATCATGAAGACAAGAATACACTCTGAGTCCTTTTTTCTCACGTCCAGACCTCTGTCAAAGAAGTAAGATTAAAACAAAGCGTCCGTCGTCGTCGTCGTATCCTCAATACTGCTATGGTTCACTTGTCGGACATTATATCCACAAAATCCAAAGTACAATACAAAAGTTGAACATATTTTTAGAATTCTCGAGAACTCTTCATCTGTGTTCATGAGGTTATTCCACCACCGCAAGAGTAAATATAGCATCTTCAAGGGCGCGAAGTTGCGCCCCGTATCGAACACCTCTAAAAAAAGCAGCAGCTGCCGCACAATGTTGTTAAAAAGAGCTGGTACAGCTTCCTTTTCGTTAAAAAAAAGTATACATCACAAGTTTTAAATAAGCAAACATTGCTGACAAGTAGTACATCCATATAATATCTTCCACAGAATATATATATACGTCTTTCGTTGTTCTAAATCTTCAATCAAATAATTGCAAGAGAGAGTTGGGGGTGGCAGGCAATCCCGTTCACAGTTTTGTGCAGATGTGTAACAGTCTTGTAGGGAGCCCTCCCGAGTTAAGCTGGTAGAATTCCACGAGCTGAATGAGGTCAGTGAAGCGCGTCCCGCCGTCGTCTATCGTGTAGACGCCATCTTCAACCTGAATGAAAATGAAACAGAAACATAAAGATTTCAATAATTCACTAATATATTTTGCTGAAAATTTAATTTTAATTTCACCATCATTTAGGCACACCATTGGTAGTCTCAACAATTCTCTGTAAAATACTTCACTGGTGAGCCAACATATGACCCGAGCTTTATTTCCTCAAAGCTTAACGGATTAGGGTGAGGGCTACAAATGTTTCAGCTTATGTAGGGTTAGGATAAGGTAAATGGTTGATAATAATTTTCATGTCTGCTTGTTTTTTTTTGTTCATTTTGACAGATCTCTTAAAGCCCATCTGTACTAGTTTACAGAAAGGATTAGACCACCCTGCAAGGACACTGACAGGTGGTTATCTCATCAAATCAGCTCTCACTTTACTCCAAAAAAAGAGGATCATGGGGGACCAATGGACACAGATTAGGCACTGTTTGCTATATAGAGGGTGCAAGTAGCTATAAGTAGTGCAGTGGGGCTTTAAGTTTTCCACTGATTTTTCAAAAGGATTTTTCCAGAAATAAAATGCCTGCTTCTTCTTTGACTGACCATGTTGATCTGATAGTGCTTGACCTTCTGATTGTGGCTGAACGAGAGGACGAACGCTCCTGGAATCCGTTGACTCTCCCTGATCAGGAACATCCCGTCCACCATGCCTTGCTTGGCAAAGAGGGCGTGTGTCTCGTCTCGCGTTAGTCCACTGTGGAACCACGGCTGAGTCATGTGAATACCTGCCAAAAGAAAAGAAAACAATTTAATGGTTAGAGAGATAACAAGCAGAGAAGGAGTAAGGTACATGAAGTGAATACAAATCACGCAATAATATAATAACAGGGGGGGTGTTTTACAAAGATCAATATTGACTTTAAGTTGGACTTAACTAAGGCAGGCCGTTCATGCCACCGTTTTCTCTCACCATTTACTGACAATGGTCTTTCAAGGGACGTACAAATCATGGTCACACATCTACAGAATTGAGCATTTTTGATAGTTCATTATTGAAGGAAAAAA
>BEXV01001590.1:39281-57348 GCA_003118195.1 Hemicentrotus pulcherrimus
GGGGGGAATGGAAGATAGAGATTTCATATTTGGCCCAATGCCAGTTGGCCGGGACCCACTCCAGTTCAAAGTACTGCGTTTGCACCTTGGGTTGTAGAGTCAAGGAAAAGGGGTGGGTGATTAAGAAGGGCGAGGTGAAAGAGAGGTTAGAGGAAAGCAGGAAGGTATAGAGTAAAGGAAGATTGCTGGAAGGAAAGAGTGAAAGACCGGTTAGAGGAAAGAGGGAAGGAATAGAAGGAAGGAATAAAGAAAAGGAAGAATAAAGGAAAGGAAGAATAAAGGAAAGGAAGACAGCTGGAAGGATAGCGTGGGAAGTGATGTAAGGTGGAGAAGGAGCGGCTTGGGAAAGAGAAGGTGGCTAGAAGGATAGGGTGAGAGAGAAGTTATGAAAGAGGGAAGGAATAACAATAACAAGAGAAAGAAGAGAGGATTAGAAGGATGGGATGAAAGAGGGAAGGAATGACAATCACTAGGAAAACCAGTCGGGCAGAAGAATAGGGTGAGAGAGAGGTTTTGAAAGATAGGTCACTTATTGGAATGTTGCCATTTTTTTTCAAGCAACTCCAGTCTTCCCACCTGATCTACTTTAGCAATCTCCGGACTAATCTCAATGATCTACATCTACCATCTCTTCCTGCTCTTGTGAAAAACTACCGGTAACGGCCCAGTGAACTCTCAAACCCATTCAACATAGCAGCAATAGTGATCAAGCAGTGTTTGTAAACATTACATCTCCGTCAATGACGCTCATTAAAATCTTTCAGCGATTTTCTCAGGTGAATCTCCTCTCTTATCGTCGAGTTCGGTTGTTGTTTTTACTTTGTATCTCTCTCGTTATAAGTCGCGCCGGGAAATTATGGAACGATCTACACGGATCTCTTGCACCGAAGACGAATTTGCATCAATCTTTGACACCATTAACGTGAGTTAGCCCAACATTAGCCCAACATTGCAAGCCGGAAATCACAACCTTCATAACCCGTTTAAGCAAACAACGTAATCGACAGAGTAAACCATTAAGTCAAGTTTGAAGCTTTATGAGACTTTTTCATTTTTATTCATTTTCTTTATTTGAAAAGGCTAACTCGTAAAGTGGCTTGAGTATATTGTGACTACATTCTACATAGTTTGCTGGTGATAAGAAGATTACGACGGGTGATAGATTAGCTTATCAAGAGATACGAGTGTAATCAAAATTCCAATACTTGGCTCGGCAGACAGGTTAAAAGGAATTAAAAGACATTTGTTTTATTTTGATTCAGACTTTATGAAACGTGGAAAATTACTGCTGAGAGGGAAATTCTGAAGCTCCCCTTATGAAGCTCTTGTCTAGAAAATATTCATGATTACAGCTCTGCAGTAACAGGCATAAAATGGATTTTTGTTTGTCTGATGCAATAGTTGGTGTAGGTATAATATAGGTGACATGAACATATAAACATACAGGTAGATTTGAGAATGTAGGCAATTTAATTAGTCATGACCATGCATCGTTCTTTCTTACTTTGTGAAACCATGTGATAACGCATAACTAAACTACACATAATATTGAAAAACAGCAAAGTTGCACAAACATGTATGAAATACAGTAATAATACATGTATCTTTATATAAAAAATTCATCTCATGTGAAAAGCCTGCAAAATAAATGTACATTAACAAAATGCACAATGACAAAAGTGGCATTCACTATCTACAAATACAATCTTTGTGAGATGTATTTCATTCTGTGCATGATTTTTATAGCATTTTCATATTCAGTCCACGAAGGTAACTTTTAAAGTGTAAAATAAAATCTTCTTACCTAAATCAAGGTCAGGGAGCTCTTCTACAAGTGACCAGCTTTTGTCGTTGAGGGCGTGGTTCCTAGCGACCATCTGTCGGCAGATCTCCTCCACCCGGTGACTGCCGTCTACCTGATATACTTTCGTCATGCCATCTTCGCTTAGCACCTTCACAAGAGCCTAAGAAAGCAAGAAATTAAAAAAGGAAAAAGATGATTATTTGGCTTTTTGTTACCATTTCACACCTTCTCTTGCTTTCTTCCCCTTTCAGTATTGTCGCTTGTTTGCCACCTGTGCAGTTTTACACAAAACGGTAGGCACTGATTGATGTAAGGATTGCTTTGTGCAATACAATGGCTTTGCAATATATGGCACATTTCAGGTCTTGATTTGCTCCTTATGACAACTCTCTTATCAACATCTTGCACTGGAACAATTGAATAAAATTGAATCCGTTATCTATCCCATGATAAACACAGTATTAAAGGCAGAGATAAATTATTCATGTGGCATATAAAGCTCAATAACATGGCTGGTACCCCTATAGTATCATTAGATTTCTTTGATTTTACTTGATAAAGTGTAAAATAATTTCACTCCTTTAATTCTGCTATGAAGTGTTTTTCCTTCTTATTTGAAATATGGACAAACGTGAGGGAAAATTAATTCATACTATTTCCTGTGACAGAGCCTCTCTTTTCTTTCTTTCCCCCTTTTTTGGAGGGGAAATATGATACACTATTTACTGTCGATTTGAAATCTAGCCCTGAAAAGAATGCAATACAGGAAATCCAAACACCTTTTTTTTCTAGGAATTACGATAGAATGTAGAAAGTTGGTCACATAGAAACAAGACGAGGATGCCTCATGAAATTCGATAGGGTGATTTTTCATATTGTCATTGGCTCATCTTCAAATATTTGCAGTCCATCTCCCAACCTTTTGTTCCTCCCCTCCTTTAAACAACTGAACTTCTTCGAAATGGAGTTTAGATTAGGTATTATGTTCAGCGGATCACATGTCCCAGTATGTTTACACACATCATACACGTACCTCGGTAAGTGCATGGCAACAATGGTGCAGAATATACACATTTAGAAGCATATAACTCAAAATGTTTCCAATGGCATAACATGCGTCCAGTCAATGCCATCATGGGGATGGGCGTCTATATTACTTGTACTTGGTGACTTACATAGGAACATATCCGTTTACAGGGAGAAATGCAGGAATTATTAATTACTAAAATAACCATTATAACCATTGAAAAAGAGTTTCATAAGCAGCATCTTTTGACATTTGCATTAAGTGTGGGAACCTATAGTGGCCTGCTCGCTCGTGTGTGTTTGTATACACTCCAAAACGTGACAGCCCAAACATGGCATCTAGCGCACACGTGCAGATCTTCACAGAAGTTTGCCCAACACGTCACATGACACCAGCCAATGTTTACAGTCCCTTACGAGAGCGAGCGATAAAGTGCATCGGGTTGCGAGGCTCTGATAAAATATGATAAAAGGCAGAGAAGGGTTTCGACAAATAAACACTGTAACCCAGATAACTTGCCTTTTATCTTTTTAAAATGCAGTGTTTGAATAAGCCTCTGCAACGAGTTTTCCAGTATTTGATAGAGAGGCTACTTGAATTCTTGAAAATCGATAAAGTGGTCTGGAATGTGAGCAAGTTCAAACTCTTGAAAAGAGGCTTACATAACATGTCATGATCATTATCATGCTGGGGAAACAAATTGGCAACACACATATGTAGAACACGGTAATCTGACTTTTTGCACCGTTTTCTGAACCTATATAACTATTGTCTAATAATCCTTACATATAGATCAGTAGCATTTTCCATAATGACCATATGTTAGAATCTTCAAGTTAAATTCAAGCTCCATATTTATCCAGCATGATGCAAGGGTCATTTGAACTCTTTTTAAAGGCTTTTAAGTCTTGTTATACATAATCAATGATGTTAAATCAATCATTCATAATAATATTTAAAATAGTAAGCCAAATTACAGATATCAAAGGTTTATCTCCAGCTCATTCAGAATTTTGGTAAGCCCCCCCCCCCCCACCTCCTCCGAAAAAAAAAACTTTTCTGTCAGATTTCCTTCTTTTCAGTGGATGAAGAAGCATTATTTTAGCATTGCACATTCGTTCTCCTTGAGTAGTCAATCCTTGAGAGAAATACAGATTCATTCTTGGGAGGAATTCCTGATCAGTCTCTAATTCTCAATTTTGACATCATCGGTTAGGCTACAAAACGTGAAGGACATCGACATCAAGGCCCTTAGGCAAGCCAAGAGAACCTCTGATTTCCTTGACTACAAGTTCACGATTTCCCACTTGATTTGATTATGGTCAGAGTTTCTTTGGCTGTAGTTGCATTGATTGAATTACTCGCCTGATGCATCCCACATGCATCTTTAGATTTCGTTACCCGGCCGCGAACCAACGGTGGGAAGAAGGAAAAAAAAACCTAGTGAATTTTAATGCTTGCATCTTCATCGTTCACTTTTTTTTCTTCTTCCCGTTTTAACACCTCTCTGTAACTGGCAGGAGTTGATGACCTGACGCAGCTAGCCACTTACATTGGGCACCTTGAGCAAAAGGGACTGTTCAGACTGCTGTTCCTTGCGTAGATCATTCCTGCAGGAATCTTATTAACCCATTGCTTACGGGAACCTGGTGGTCCCTGTGTTAAGCCAAAGGTAATTCAGTAGTCAATGGGTTAACACTTGCAGGGTGTCTTGATTCCAACCAAAAGCATTGCGGCACCTGTATGATCTGAAATTTCCCACCGATCAAAGGCAATGTTAACAATTCTGTAGGTTCACCCAAAGCGTTTAACTTGGTTTCAGCAACCAGATTGTGTCTCACAGGATGATCCGACCTTTAACAAGCCATGCTAACAGGCCCGGCGTGTCCTCCAGAATTGCTGCCAACTTCAAATTGATAGAATCGCGTCACATTCTCATCTTCGCCTAAATGAAGAAAGCAGGAGAATCGCCTCCTCATCCTCTTCCCGAACTAATGGGTACTTCAAATGAGGACCCGGATCTTCAATTGCTCGGCCCTCAAATGACAACAGCAAGAGCATTCTTCCCGCTCCTGCTTCCTCTGACCTGTATTTGGTATGTCCGTGAACTTGAGCGGTCACTCACGTAGACAAGCTAGGAAGATGCTGCGCTATCATGAAGTCATTCGTGTTGATCATGCCTTGACGTGGGAACATCATATGCTCGCCCTATCATGCAACTATTCGATGTATCCACTAATTTTCATCTTGTCTCTACGCTGCACGAGTACAATCTCCTTGTTACCACATGTCTTCAATTGAAGAGAATTCCTATTACTTCTTAGTGTGATGTTAGGAATGTTAGGAACCTCTCCACACGGTTTACCCAAGTTTGTCCTACTTTTCAGTTAGGCAACTAATGCACTTCTCCATGTTACTCATTTCTCCATGTTTTCATACATTTTGAAACACAACTGTCTGTGAAATATCTTTTTTTGCAAATTTACTTGTAATGAAATCTACATTTGAATCCCGTCAAATAATACTAACCGAGCTCAATTGCCTCAAACTGTACCATCAAAATAAGGAACAGATGCGATCTACCTTTTATTAATTCATGTATCATACACACAAAAAAAGATTAAAAATGTTAATGCATCAAGCACAGGCCCCAAAATAAGATGCTAATTTTCCATGGATTTAATACATGCTGCACATCTCACATACATGTAACACATGAAATGAACAGCCGAAAAGAACAAAAATATTACATCTTCAACTACATGTACATACCTGTGTGATGTTGTCATTGTTGTTAGTTTCCTCCAAAGTTTTCTTCTCTTTAAGCTTCTGTCTTAGAAATAATTCCTCCTAAAATGAGATGAAAAATGGAGAAAAATGAAAAGATGCACAAATTTATTGTATGGTGGCAGTCAATCTAAAATTAAATATATATGAATAATTTCCTCTCTTTCTATACATTGCCATGGTAAAATTACATTGCTTTTGAGGTAAGAACAAAAACAATCCAATTTGACAAAAATTACAATTTTCTCTTGAAAAAAACAGCCTTCAGAATCTTTCAAATGCAAAAATGATAATGACTTACTGAGATCTGATGGAGAAAAATAATTTGAGTACAGTAGATATTATTGCTTTTTCTAAGTTGTCTAATTTTTGTGGATTTCATGTTCTCATATGTCGTTGAGCCTCATGCACATTAGTCATGTGAAGTTGGTGCATCATAAATACTCTATAAGTCTATATCATCATTATTGTTATTATCATACATGTATCATATTTTTAAAAACAACAAACATTTGATGACTGATTGACTGTACACCTACTCAGTTCAATTCTGATCACTTTGTGCATTGAGGAAGAAAACAGTCTAAATATATTTCATAGAGACCATGCATAGATAAAAAAAGCATGTTTAATTATGCATTAAGTCGTCTTCAGGGACTCAATTACCAGTGTCTATTTTTGCAAAGACGTTATATTTATAACACAGGAACTATCTGCAACTCAGGATCTAACACATCGAATCGAAAAAATAGAAACAACAAACAAAATAGGCCTATTTTGAAAAATAGTGAGAGCATCACCTAAAAATAGCATGCCGAAACTACTTGTGTGAAATACATGAGCATAAATAACGAGGGTATACGTCTTTGGACGCGTCTACAAGTGTATGTTGGGGCGTTACATTGTACTACAGGCCTCTCAACTTAATCTATTCGCTTCTTAGTACGTTTTTATATCTTTAAATATTTTTATGCAAAGTTGAGAGTACTATCAAACGTAACTTGGAAAATACTTTGAAAGGGTTCTATCATCTGTCCCCTGTCCTTTTGTTAACTTCAAACTGTAAACCGATCATAATCATAGCTATCCTGAGCATGACTGCATGAGGCAATAGTTGTCAAATAGCCATATGAATCTGTTACTAGGTAGTGTGTGATAACATAATTTTGCTGTTTTTATTGTTGGGACTTCAAAACTTCAAATAATGGACAATCATCTAAACTTCAACAAAGTAACAATGAGCCTACAATAAAATACATTTACGGTATCAAAACAAGATGCTAGTAACTATAATAAATACCTTAAAAACAGATTTTCTTCATCCTAACTTTCATGAAATTAAGTCAAACCGGATCTTTTGCAAATATCCTACATGTATTCAGAATCAGAGCCTTGACAGCCTGCCAGAGATATGGTCATTTATACTTTTATTGTCATTCTCACAAAAAAGATAAACTTGACCTAACCAATAAAAATTTCCTGTCCTTTGGAAGGGAGCAATAAATAAATGAACAGATCGTGACACGCTTTTGTCTTGAAGTCGCCACGGCAACACCACGCTGACTGATCTCTTTAAATAGTTCCCTCGCTTGTCCATCATTGGAGGGTAAGCTTAAGGAATGTGCTCCTGTTTTGCCTGAGTTATGGCTCTCATCAATTAAGGTTGATGGACACGTCTTACAAGTGGCTTCATATGGGGGCATCAAGTCGGGTTATTTTTAGAAGGGACATACAGTAGTATATACTGCATGCAAGAGAACTGAATGGCTTCACTGAAAGGCTTCACTAAAAGTGTTTTTTTGCAGGATGTATTTTTCAAACACAAATTTATGCGACATGGAGATCAAAATATGTTATTTGCTATAAACTTGTTTACATACAAAGTGCTTTCTTTAAAATAACTTGCACACAGACAATAACAAAACCCTTGTCTCAGTGGCTTAATTTATTTTCCCACTCTCTATCTCTTTCTCAACATTCCTCCCCCTCCCTCTCTCTCCCTTCCCTTGTGTCTGTCTGTCTCTCCCTTCCTTCACTCCCTCTCCCTCTCTTTCTCTCTCTCTCTCATCTCTCTCTCTCCCTTCTCTCCCTCTCTCTCCCTCTCTCTCCCTCTCTCTTGTTTGATTTTGTGAGAACTTTTATCCACTCACAGACCCCAAGAAGAAACTCGCAAAAATCTCAACAGATGTGCAGTCACTCACCCTAAAATCATAGCGGAGGCATAGAAATACATCGGCATCTGTTTGGATACTACCCAAATCTCATGCATGAATAAAAATAGAATGCTGCAAATCTATTCTATAAACGGCAACAATTAAATCGATGTAGCTTCTTACTGAAAGACAATTTTTTTTTTTTTTTTAATGGCTTCGTGATTGATGAAATTCATTAACCGAAACCTGTCGGATCTAAATTTAAATCCCCCACCCACAGCGCCATTTCCTTACTCCCCGCATTGAGGTGTCAGTAGTCTGGCTGACCAATATTGTATATAAAAATGGGACAACTTTGCTAAAAATAATGCAAGAACTAATTAGCGGAAATATTCTCCCTTGGGGTGGTTTTCCAATTCTACCAATCAGATTGCTCCTTTTTCTTTTCTGCTCTTTTCTGTTGGCCTTTTTCTTCATGATTAACAAGGCCTAGTAGACCGATACACTGTCGATGCATTAATGAGGATAGAGACCTTTGTGCAATACCTGCATCTTTTACATCTCACCTGATGAGAGGACGAAGGGCATTAAGTCTTAGCCTTATACCTTTATGCCTAGCGCACACTACACGATCCTCCTCAGATCTGAATTTTAGAAGAACTGTTCATTATAATTAGATACGAAAATGTAACCAAACAGCGTCATTGTGATATAAGTTCTATATTATGATAAAGATACCAACTGGAATTTTAGTGCATTAAAAAAAAAAATAGCATATCAAATATTATGCAAACATTTCACAATGGTCGGTAATGAAAGAGAAACTAAATGTATCAACTTAAAGGTAAATACGTGTACATGTATATTCAAAACATGTATGAAGCATCTTCCCTTTGTTTGTGTCAAAATGACACAAATTGCAATTCTAGTATTATCACTCATACTGTGGGTGATAAACTAATATTCTAGGAAAAGTTGTAAAAAGAACCTCTCTCTAAAGAGAAGGAAATGCATGCAATTTCAATTTTTTTATTTTACATACAACTTTCCCACACTGAGTCTACCCAGATTCTTTATCAAGTTCTAATAAAATCGACCAAACATCTGTTTCACTCCAAGACGTTCACAAACGGAAAATTCAATTGTATGCACAATACTATTGTTCCCAAACTGAATTGGGTCGACTATAAAGCAATGGGACAAACTGTTAGCTTTCCAAGTGCAATATAAATGTAGTTTGCATTGATTTACAGCTGCCTGTAATACAGGGGGACGGGGCGGAACGATGATGACAATTTATGAGCAATCTGCAGGAGATTCCAGCTGCCTTGAAAGACTCCCTAGACAGTGTGAAAGCAGTGCTAAAGCACTTTGACTCAGAATTTTGTTATGGTTCCTAGAAAAAAAAAACATTGCCTTCATTTAAACTTTCTGCTATCCTCTTGAAAAGTCAGTCATATCCTATCACAAGTTTCTTGAATGTCTCAAGAAATTTCTTCTGAATGAGTCAATGAGAGAAAAAGTCAACATAACCCAAAAAGTTATTTTTTGGAAACAAAAAATTCATTGTGTGTTTATTTGTATTAGTGACCTTGATGTCTCCGATATTTAAAGAAGGAATGTTCATTCAAAACACAGGTGAAATGCTGCATAGGACCCACTGAGGAGAGAACGTGAAAGTTCTAACTTTAGTACATAGAATCCTTCAACTGCCCCTCTTCCCCCCTAAGAAATTACATTATAAGGAACATACCACAGCAGAGCCTAGCGTTGTTTTCCATCTTGGGCTGCATCCACCCAGCTCTGGGAAGGGGTCCGGTACCTGAGCCTCGTCCCCGTCGCTACCCCCACTGCTACTCTCACTTTGCCCCCTCCTAGGGAACGACGAGCTGATAGGGGCAGTGGCCACTGGCCCTCGCAGATCTTCTGGCATCGACTTGCTCCTCCATTCACGGTCGAGGCGCGGGATGATGCGAGACGTGAGGCTGTTGCTATGCTGAAGCTGATGCCTTTCGTGATGATGGTGGTGGTGGTGATCGTTGACGACGTGATGATTGTTGCTATGGTTCTGGTTGTGGGGGGAGCGGGGCTGGGTTCTTGTGGGTGTGGCCGGCTGGCTGGCTTGAAGGCACATGTAGATACCGTTGAGTCCGCCCTGCTGCGCAGATAGATGGTTGTTTAATGATTCCGTGCTGGCCAACAGCGGCCTGTCCTCGTTGTATGTGGGGAAGGAATTCATGCCGTTGACTAGGGCATCCAAGTCCACGTCGTCTGTACCGGTAAGAAGATCCAGAGAAGAAACAACAAAAAATGAAAGTCAACAAATCAAATTTCTGAGAACACAAACAATATATACTGACAATATTTTGTGATAAATACACTATTTGAACATTTATTCAGAATGCGAAATAAGCAATTCGTAGAAAGGTCAGAACATATCACATCACATTCGGATTCTATAACAGTATTTTCCTTTGCTTGAACAGATTGTAATGATAATGATAAAAAATGTGAAAGCATTCAAGAGATCCTAATTATTGAAGATGTTTTAACACTCACCCCCACTTAGGGTTTCCTTCGCTCATAAATTACGTACAAACAAATCAACAAGATAAAAAAAAACAGCAAGTTCATACCTCAGTGCTTACATGTACAGTATTTCCTATTCAAATCACTTCCAATACCACACAGAACAGATTTCGAAGACTCCCTGAAACCCTGTATAAATGTATTCTTCTTAAAAGAGCAGAGAACAGAGAAGAACAAATCTCACTAATTCTACAGACGGAGCGATTATCTCCTTTGGCAGCTCATGAAAGACTGGCATAAAAGATACGCTGAAGATATGAGGGGAAAGCCTGGAGAGACGACGTGAAAGACTTTCGCATCGTCCACTTACCGCTAGATGTGTCTTCGCTACTGTTTCCCTTGCTTAGCTGGCCGAGCGCCATGTGATGGTCGTTAATGGAACACAGCGAGCCGCCCAGCCTACCGTGATACTGCGTTGACGTCTCCATCATCTCCATGGTAACGCAGAATCTTGGGGGGGGGGGCAAGGACTGACAGCTAAGAAGCCACAAATGAGGCTCTTCTGCTAATTATTTCCCGCCTCAACCGTACTGGAGAGAAAAAAGGGGGAAAAGAGGATAGATAAAAAAATGATAATTGAAGAAGCCGCAATATAGAACTTTTGTCTCTTATATAGTTCAGGTACACGTATCTTCAGGCTTCATAACGGCCAGGTATCATAATGACCAGATTTCATAATGACCAGGTTTTTATAATGACCAGGTTTCATAATGACCATTGCTCCTAGTGACACGACTTCTCATCTCATATTTCAGAGAAAAGGATTAAAATAAGTTTTCTTGCTGCTAATTGGATGCCCCCTCCCCCCTGCAGTTTGTGGCAACTGAACACATTAGAAGTAATTATAATTGATGGGGCTTGTGACAACCTGGCACCACATTTTTACAAAACTAATGATGAGGATGAGGATGATGATGATGAGGATGAGATAAAGATGAAGACGATGACGACGATGATGATGATGATGATGATGAGGATGATGATGAGGATGAAGATAAGGATGATGAGGATGAGGATGATGATGAAGATAAGGATGAAGATGAAGATGAAGATGATGGAGATGACAATGATGATGATGATGATGATGATGATGATGATGATGATGATGATGAAGATGAGGATGAAAATGAAGATGAAGATGAAGATGAGGATGAAGATGAAGATGAAGATGAAGATGAAGATGAAGATGAAGATGAAGATGAATGAAAATGAAGATGATGGAGATGACAATGATGATGATGATGATGATGATGATGAGGATGACAATGATGATGATGATGAGGATGAAGATGAAGATGAGGATGAGGATGAGGATGAAGATGAAGATGAAGATGAAGATGAAGATGAAGATGAAGATGAAGATGAAGATGAAGATGAAGATGAAGATGAAGATGAAGATGATGGAGATGACAATGATGATGATGATGGGCGCTCATGGGTTTACTCTGTCGATCGACTCACAAATTCAATATTCTTTGTTAGTGTTTCAAATTAAGATTATTTTCCATTAGTCTCTGTTGGCATCATTATTACTCTTAAGAAGATGTATCTCTGGCATTGGGTTGTCATACATAAGATCATTGCATATGATGGGTCTTATTCAGGTTGGGTTTACTGCACATGCATGTACATGAAAATACAATTATACGCCAACACTCACATACTGTAGTCTTGAAACGTAGACAGAAAACTGACCAACATTAGGGCTTAGAAAACATGTGTAAGGTTTCCCTTTAAAACTGGGACAGCCATTGAAATCTAAACGTCTTGGATAAATATTGAAACAAAAGAGTTTGAACAGAAACCACTGCTGGCTTCTGTCTCTGTCGGTGGTTGTTTCGGCGGCAGCATAGCGCGGCTCTTGTCAAACGCTCGGCACCGACTACCTGCCAATCAACCTGTCTGCGGCACCCCTCCGAGAAACCAAAGAACACGACATGTCCGCTGGCTAACTCTAGTCTAGCTCCGAGGAATCTGTTACTAAAGGGCCCATTCACACAAGAACAAAGAGTTTTAAACTCCTTGGTTGTATTCAACTTATTCAGTTCAACCCAACTCTGGGTCCAGGCTAAACGTTCAACACCAGTGATAGACAAGCTTGATGATCTTACTTAAACTGACAATGGTTGGATGCACAACATATAACACAAGAGCACAGAAAATACTTGCGGTTATTCACAGTATTTACACTATCAGTGCAATTTTAAATCATATCAGACTTTCAGCAAGTATTCATCATCAGTTTGTTTCATATTTTGTGGGTCTGCACAACCTTTTCAGGGTATCATAAACAATTCAGAACATTTTAGCCATTTTTCATTTTCCCAAATGTAATTTCATATACAGAAATCAGCCCTACTTAAAGTGCTAGGTGCGTGACACATTAGTGTTTCATTCTCCAGAGGGGTTTTATGCAAAACTCTCAGACCAATACAGTTACCACATCTCATTGATGATGGCTCTACACGACTAACAAAAATATTTGTATAGCATTACTGGTAACTCTTGCAGACAAAACAATGCACTGTTTCATTTCATTATGAAAAAGACAATGCAGAAAATGTTTTTAAAAAAGTTGAAGGAATGGAAAGTACATTTTGTGGGAACATAAATTTCTAGAGTTTGTCATGTGCCCCCCCCCCTCCACCTGTATAAGTCCTTTTGACTTTGTACAGTTCTACTTCTATTACTGATCCTCCCCCCCTCCCCCTCTCCCTCCCCACGCCCTCGAAAAGAAATGGAAATGGCCAGTATAGGCCTACAGTGTATATGTCTTATTCAGGCAGCATTTATGAACTTTATATCGACGGACATGACTTCTCGCTTCCGGAACATTACTAAAAGGCGTTCTCAATATAAGTGGAGACTTTCGAGTGTTTGCGATCGTGTTCCTTAAAGATGAATGTCTCGCGCTCGCTCGTCTCCCCTCTCTCACACTCTTGAGAGCATCTTTCACTCCATGTCCGGTCTCGAGCACCTAGAAGATGGAGAAATCTAAGCACTTCCATAGGAAGCGATTTCTTGGGTATCCCGATGTATTGTGATAGTCCAAATGCATGTCTCGCAGGCAGTTGTTTGTGCCGAATTGTGCGAAGCCTTCTAGCCTCAGTAACTTCCGTCCATGAATACATTGATGCGTCACATGAGAAGATGAAGAGTGCAAAATGGCGGTATAGAGGAACAGGGGGAAAATGTTAAGGGAGAGAAACAAATAGAGAGAGAGAGAGAGAGAGAGAGAGAGAGAGAGAAGATGAGAGAGAAGACGAGAGACAAGACGGAAGAATTCAACAGAAAAAATTCCATTTCAAAAGATTCCATCATAACAAATATCTAAATATCTATGAAAGAAATTGAAACGGGGGTGATTAAAAAAAATGTCGCTGGAATATGGTTACCTGGAAACGACAAAAAGTAAAGCTGCTATGCACTGATGCACTACTGAGTCAGTATCTTTACATCAATGTACACTCAGGAGTATATGTCCTGCCATTTTCAAATTCATATTTGGAGAGATTTTTTTTTTTGAAGAATAAAATCAAACAACTTTTGAAATCTAGGCCGAGTGTGAACTGGGATATAAATCTACAAGTCACCACAAGGCATGAATAACATGCATCTCCCTCAGCCAAGGCGCCACAACGGAAGGGAAGGCAGATGGAGAGAGAAAGGGGCATGGATATGAGCTAGAGCCTCAAGGGTTATATACCGGAAGTTCTTGCAAACCAGAGGAAATGTCATACACGTACAAAGAAAACATGCATTTACAAAGAAACGTTATCATACTTATGATTGTATCTAAAGCTATAACTATTACCATGTACAATATGTTTGTGTATTGTATGTTTAGTTATAATAATTACCATGTTCATCATGTTCAATTATGTTATCTTCGATAAAGTGGAAATAAATAAACTTGAAACTTGAAGCCTTTCAAACCAGAGGAAACCTCAAAGAAACGTTTTGAAGAAACATTTCTAATCACCACATTGCAAAAGGAGTGAGAAACTAACAATATTGCCGAAAGAAACGTTGTATTGATGTGATGAGCAAAAAAGGCAGACCATGCAGAGAGATATACTACTGTATAAACTAAGAAACATTCTACTCAAACTCACATCTGTTTACTGACAGGGCATACAAACCGATATGATTATTGTAAAAATGAATGATGGATAAGGAAATGATCTTGGAGAGATATTTTCATTCAGGACAGGTTATAATGTGCTTGAGCGGTCAGAGGAGAAAAGATTGCGTCCATTTTTATTTAGCTGGTGCTCAAGAAGAGTACTGCCCATTTTTATGTACACTGTACCATTAAGGTACATGTACGATATGTTTTTCACCTCGACAATGGATTGGACTCCTATTTTTTATCGAGTACTAATTTGAAACAAACCTTCATTGAGCTACACAAACAGGGTCTCATTATCAAACATTTCGATACGATCGACTGTCAGACCAGAGAAATCAACTTAAATATGGCTTTAATAATCATACAAACAAATTGCACAGCTCTAGTCGTCTGAAAGAGGGTGTGATGGATAAGAAAAGAATCTGCATCTTTCAGGCTGTGGTGATGGTGTTGGTAGAATACAGGTTCAATGCCCTATAGGTCATTGCACTCCATATAGTTTGCCCACTTCTTGGCCGGCCAACCGGTCATCGCATGTCGATGACCAAAGGATGACCAAAGGAATGGGGGAACTTGTTTACAAACATATGTCCCAGTAATAAGCTCGTTCAGACTCAAGGAAAATTATACGAAACCCGTTTAAAGAAACGTCATATAGAGAATCATTGTAATGTGAAAGGGGCGTACATTCTAGCTAACAACATAGCGGAATAGAGAAATGCTGTAGTTGTATAAAGAGACTAATTGTGAAAAAGGTCAGCAGAAATGACGGCTGGCCAATTATCAGTATGTGCACAAGAATGAGTCCCTCCCATTTATTGTAGTTTCCATAAGACATGATGTTCGGATTAGAGCAGGATGACGGATCCTCAATGCAATATCAACTTTTTGTTTGAAACGATGCTCAAACAAGCATTCCGCTCGCTATATAAGTAAAACATTAAAAGCATTCAGACTTGAGAAAAAAATGGTATAGGTAGCGTAACAATTTGGTGTGGCTGTGCATTAAATTTTGGTGATCCAAACAGGGAGAGAGTAATGAGCTGATCATTATCCTATGGTCAAGCCACATATCCTCCCCTCCCCCCCCCCTCCCCTCTTTTGTGGTGAAGTAAGACACGTGTCTATAATTAACTCTGTGTGGTATAATTCCACATAAGCTATATTTGGCAGAAGTTTTTTTCTCAGTGTAAATGCTCGCTTTCTAAAACATGGGTGGGTGATTCCAGTTTTTGGTCACATGACTCTACAAAGCCTGTTAACAAATTCATGCAAGTCTCCTGTCCATTCCCCACTATGATGTTGTACTTACGGAAGTCTAAACATCTAGCTAAAAATAGGTAAATGTAGGTCATGCTTTTTAACATATACCCTATTCTAGAAAAAGGGCAATGAACATTATTATGATTATTATGTCTGCAGTGATAGATATACACCAGGGTAGAGACCAAGCTCTGGACTGGAGAGCTCCATTTACAATCAGCATAGATCAAATGGATGCGTAATAATAACACATTAATATCAGTGAAAATGCAACACCTGCAGTATATGGTACATGAGTGTAGACAAACAACATAATCCAGGGCATCACTAAAGGCACATCATGATAAAGACGCATGTAGATAGAAGGCCCAAGCATCACAATAGGCATACAGACAGGTCGTGACAAATACCAGCAAATAAGAGATTTGTAAGATTTGTGAACATTACGCTACATAATAGAACTTCCATATTATGCAGTGAGCGATTCATGCAAAGATACACGTACACCAAGCATCGTCTACAGAGCGAGGGAAAGTGGTTAAAAAAAAGAAGAGATTTGCTTTCCAGAGAAGAAGAAAAAATGTCCATTTTTCCAGTGATTCCTTCCAACCACAAGGTCACTGGCAAATGGGGAAGGCAGAGAGCACGCTGAGAATTCTCAAAGCATATCATAGGATATCAGAACGCAGGGATTCTCTGGGCATCACAGCATGAAAAGACATTAGGGAGGGAGGGTGCCCCGTTCTGGTTTTTACGCTAGAATTTAGCTCGGCCAGAAAGCTAGAAAATCTTTTCTTCCAGGATGTTGAGGAAGAGAGAATCTTGCCTATTTTTTGCGTCGAAAATGGAACAGAAGTTGAGCTACACGGACAAGTAACCATGTGGCATGCTCTTGCATTCTAACACAAATACACCATCCCGTAGCATTATTGCAACTATATTTCGTCTGCAATCGATTGTTTTATCCTTCAAAAAGATGCATTTATATCTCATTTGAAGGAAGAAAAAAATAAACAAGATAATCGTCACTCCTCAAAACTAATCATCATTCATTAATTTTATCAGCATTGCAACTTTACAGGCAAAACAATTTTACATATTTGACCTAAAGATATGGAGGATTTTATATAAATAAATATATCGCATGTTAAAACTTCAGAAATAAATATAATAATAAAATTAAATACTGATACTTTATTATTATCATTATATTTCATCTCTTTCATGCTCAATTTTGCAGAATATTTTAGAAGGACTTTATTTATTTACCAAAGAAAAAAGAAAAAATGGGGGGAAAATCACTTTGAGGAAGAGTGAAAGGATAGAATGAGAAATCTATGACTTCCTCTTTTAGAAGAATTTGACTCTCGCTTTCATTACAGCTTCTACAACCTGTCTTGTACTTCAATTACATGCGAGGGAAAGGAATGAAAATGTAGTTCAGGAGTCAAGGATCGGAGCTTCTATGGGATTGTGGAACTCTGCTTGGCCTCAGGGTTTCCTTGAACTACCCCCTCGTTTGGAGGCAAAAACCTTCGTCAGTCAGTCAGTCAGTCGCTGTGCGTAACAGTGTTTGCACAGTGAGACTATGGTGATGGCATGCTTCATAGACTCTGTAGTTTAGCTGCTCCGGACACAGCCAGTTGATGTTGTTGTTGTTTTAGTTTAAAGGCGTTTGTCATTCAGAAGTGCTAGACTCTGTTCAAGGCTTTCAAAAATGTGGTACAGTGTCAACTCAGAGTCTGTGCCTGCAGACTACTACTACTGCACCTCCCATGACAGTGATGTGGAGTGGAGACCTTTTTACTTCAATCTCATGGCCCAGTACCCCTTTCACGAACCTACATAATGTACATGTACATGTATGTTCCTCTAATGCGCACCAAAATTAAGGGATTTACCCATCACCTATGGCAACCAAGTGATCCATGTATTAAACCTATGGGATTTCAAGAATTCAATAGCCACAGGATTAAGCTATAAATTAAGACCTGGCTTAACAAAGTAGTTGTGTAAAAGAAACACACCTTTTTTCAATAGTAAAAAACACAGAAGTGAGCAATCAAGCTTTAGAAAGCTTCAAAAGAGTTCCGAAGGGGGGGGGGATGTTAAATAGAAAACATTCCAACAAAGGGCAAAAAACACAATATTGGCCCGCATGGGTCTTCATGGGAATCATTTTCTATTGTACCAAATCCCCAAAGACCTCTGAGTCTTATAAACAAAACAAAACAAATTTCTTTTTCTTCAATGCTTCCACATGAGAATGAAAAAAAGAGAGAGAGAGAGAGAGAGAGAAGCAGAGACAAAGA
>BEXV01001590.1:91819-101883 GCA_003118195.1 Hemicentrotus pulcherrimus
ACCTATAGTATGGGGTTAAGCCTATTCCACTTTCTGTTCAGACTGGCTTTTACCAAAGTGGGCTTAAGTTGGCTAGCCCCACCTTTAATACGGGGTTAACTAACCCTGCAAAATAGCAGGGCTATAACTCCGCAATTGTGGTGTAACTCCTGCTAACCCAGCAATTGCGGTGCCAAGCAAATGAATGAGAACAGAAACGGACGATAGTCCGGTACTATGCAATGGGGCGTATCGCAGCTGGCCAGATCATAACATTCACGATATCCGGGGTAAACGAATTGCAGTGAGAAGAGCGTGAATTTTCTTATTCTGGAATAGGCGCTAGTACGAAACTAAAAACAGCGTGTGTGAAAAGCCAAAAAAAAAATAATCCAGGGTTAAGCATACTACGAGGCTAAGCAAAGTACGGGGTTAAGCAAAACCAGTGTGAAAAGAGTATGAGAATCAAGGGTTCTGTGAAGTGTTTGAATCATCAAAATGAAGATAAATGATAGTCTTGCTGATCAGAATTACATGAAATGCAAATGAGAATGTGTACTTTGAACTACAATGTACATCATTTACAGAACTCTTGGAGGATCTTATAATAAAGTCAAAGTTGAGTACTAGTCATGCGATTACATTGTGAATAAACCAACTGGAAAAGGTAGAATATGCAGCACACAAGAATTAATGTGTTCTGTAAGGTTTTGGAATCATCAAATTTTCAAAATGAAAAACAAAAATGAGCACAGACTGATCACAGAAATAAGTACTTGGAACTACAAACTTTGCAGCTATTCCTTCTCATAATTTGAAATACTCAGTTTTTAAAATTTTCATATGAGCAATTTAAAATCTATCATCCCTACCTGCTGTCATCATCAATTCATCACAAATGTGTTTTCTAGACTTCCACGCTCATTAAAGCTAATCTACTGTACCCCAAGAGGATCTTGTATCTCGAGGGAGAAATGGTGTTAAGGTTATTTGGAATCTGCCGATAATGTAGAAAATAAAAACATGTAAAATTCTCTCTGCCATGCTCCCTGAGGAATCGCATATCCAGAGATAATGGTCTAAGGTTATACTGAAAGCTGTTGATTGATTGTTGATTGTGCGGTAAATAAATATGTAAAATTATTCATGCGTTCCTAAGGACCACATTTTGAGAGCTCCCAGACGAATTGCATAAGAAGATAAAATGGTCTTGAAGGTCGTTCCGAAGCTGCTGATCGTGTAGTAAATAAAACATCTTTAAAAAAAATCAATGTGAAAAGGTTAAAGGTAAAGACCAGTTTTGGAAACGCCCTCCTCTCAAAATATGAAATGGAAGCTCTTATTACTAATCATGTGAAAGAATATGTTTTGACTAATACATGATACAAATTTTGCCGAGAAACTGCCTTCTAATTGATATATTTCGTAAATTATTATATCTATTTGGAACTGATAGATATCGTGCACGTGTCGTGTAGTCCCATATACATCTTTCTGTGTACAGTGCTTGTAACTTTACCAAGAGTGGGCCAAATTTCTTATCATTTTGATGATTCCAGAACCTTGCAGTACACACCATGCAATACTTATATGCTAGATGATCAACCTTTTCTGACCCATTCCACAATGTCCCCTTCACAATGCAATCGTATGACCAGAACTGGTCTATACCTTTAAGCGTGAAATCCAATGATAAATGAGCGCAAGTGAAAATGTAACTTAAACGTACTCCAAGGCATTGTGCTAACACCATTAGTGTATGCAAACATCATCTATTTTATTTCACCCAATTAATTCTCTGACCTGTCACATTATACAACAATCTAACCCATTTCTCTTTTAAAATTGCAACTTACCGGTACTATAGTCATACTAGGTTTCAGAGATCTTAATGGCTGCATGGAGCATTGTCGGTATGTCCGAAATTCAAGTAATATTTTCTTTCGTAAGTCATATTCCATCGGGAAACTGGAAATTGTTTATACATTTAGCTTTGGACAAAATTCTAATTAAATAAGTTTGTGTAAGTCAATACCCCCAATCTGTGTCTTCTGCTAACCGTTTGTGATTTCAGAAGAATATCATCATTTTTCGCAACTCTAAAACCTTATACACAGTTATCCCTATTCTTCCACACTTTAATACTAGTACTCGAGCTTATCTTCCAATGAAACTGAAATGCCTTTTACATTTTGATGGTGACATTTTCCCCTTTAAAAAGAGATCTCTCTTCATAAACCTAATCCTAGATGTCAATCATCTGAAGAAGAAAATGATCCTCTTAACACCCTGCAAAGTCTAAAGGTGAGGGATGATGACTGGTGCCTGCTGATAATGGTAGTAGTGGTGGTGGGGGCTATATACAACCCTTTCACATGGGAACTCCAGTTTGCAAGGACAAAACAAACCCCTTGTGTGTTTTTTTGTTCTTTTTGTTTTACGCGACTGCTAAGAAAGCATGTGCATTGCTTGTAAGTATCCAGCAACCAAGGGGCCCGACGGGTTTAAGTCATCTCCGAGGGACTTGGCAATGAAGATTAATGCCTTACCAAAGGGCACTAGCTAGCGCATCGACTAGGTTCGAACCTGGGACTTCCTGGTTTAAAGAGACCACTGCTCAACCACTGAGCCATCTCTGTCAGTCGTAATGTGTAACAGTGTCTGCACATTGAGACTAGGCTGACGGCACACTACATATGCTCTGTACTTTAGCTGCTCATATTAAACACAGTCAGATACTGACAGAGCTAGGCTCCACTCAATGCTTTAGGAATCATGGTAAGGCATCAAATGACAGTGTTGGCTGCCAACTAATTCACATCATCAGGATTTTCTTTCGTGCTTGACATAAACGAGGGTCTTACACTTGGGCCCTCCTGCTCCTCCTGCTGGATGGATGTTGACAAGGCCAAGTGTGGGTGTGTCTTTTAACCCTTAACATGCCGCGCACACGCTTGCTTGCTCCCGGCGCATTACCACGTTTATGTACACTCACACAAACATTTTTTTTTTTTAATCTGATATTTAATTTTTCAAAACTGTGCAAAGTCTTCGCCCAGTTGGATATGTGGGGCTCAACATCACCAGGCGCCCAGTACCCAAGGGCCCAAAATCAAACTCTAGACCTCCAAATTAAATTTGTCTAACAGTGGGCTCACACCCATAGACTCAATCTCGGCCCCTGTGACAACATTTATTGCAAAACCAGGAAATGTTTGTAAATTCAAATGTTCAGATTCAAGACAGCTTCATGCCATAAATAAATGAATCACAATTGACATGACACTACATTTTTGCAATTCATGAAAGTTTCTTGCCTTGAAGATGGCTATCCTTAACAATGTAGTGTTCTTTAAATACAATGTACTTGCTTCTGAAAGATCATGACAAGGTGTGTGCCTTTAAAGGTTAAGACTAGTTCTGGTCATGCGATTGCATTGTGAAAGAAACGTTGTGGAATCGATCAGAAAAGGTTGACCATCTAGCATATAAGTATATTGGTGTGTACTGCAAGGTTCTGGAATTATCCAAATGATAAGAAATTTGGCCCACTCTCGGTTAAGTTACAAGCACTGTACACAGAAAGATGCATATGGGACTACGAGACACGTGCGCGATATCTATCCGGTCCAGATAGATATAATGATTTACTACATATATCAATTATCAGGCAGTTTCCTGGCAAACTTTGTATCATCACGTATTAGTCAAAACATATTCTTTCACATGATTGGTAACAAGAGCTTACATTTCATTTTTTGAGAGGGGGGCGTTTCCAATACTGGTCTTTACCTTTAACCCTTAGCTTATCAATACATGATATTTAGATGCAGGTGAAGCTCACGTTATCTCTTGTACACTCTGCATGTCAGGTCCAGGTGTTCATATTCAGTTCTGGTTCAAGTACATGCAAGCAAGCAATCAACATCAGAACATGACATCCCTCATTTGGTGACCTAGTTTTTAATTAAGTAGGTCGGCATCATGCACACAGCCATCACTAGTAGCACCAATTGATTATTCAGAAGGCGTTGCATCGTTTTCAATGTGCTATACAGGCGGAGAGAACGAGAAACATCGAATGCATCTTAAGGGATCCGGTAACTTTGTCTCAGATTCTAAAACAAAATCCAGGATTTAGCTAGTGCTGCATTGATAATTATAAACCTTTAGGGCAGTCCAGGAACCCCATGACTTTTACAAGCCGATTGCCAGTCCAGTCTGATTATCAAGATATTTATGATTGGAATTCAAAACTAAATTTTGCCTTTTTTCTAACGGTTTTCACAACACTACAGTCTATTGGGAAAATGAGTACCGGTATGGTAAAACCTGTTACTCAAAGATTTGTAATTTTTGAGGCACTTCTTGATATTTTAAAGCACAATTTTTTTTAGGGCTTCAATATTACACCATATCACAGACACTAAGACCACGTAGGGCCGTGCATCTCAGATTTAACAATGTTAAACGATGCCTTTAAAGTCTCAACATCTATTGTAATATAACTCTCTTTAAAACAATATTGATTAATCAGTGAGTTTGTTGTTTTGTCTAGAATGTTAGGTACACAAAAGTGATAACATAGGCCGACAGTATGTAAATGTAGCTGAGTATATACCGGTAGATGAGAAGGGTGAGAAAATTCAGCCATTCTAAAAAATTTGTTTACATTTTGATTAAGCAAAGAGACAAAGATATATGAAAACTGTTACCTGATATCTTATCTATAAGATATAAATAAAATAATAATAAAATAAATAAGATAAAGTTAAAACTTTAAAAAAAAAAGGGTTTTATCCAGAAATTTTCTCACAATTCTGCAGATACACTCCACTAAATTTATGTAATTAACCGATACCATGACGACACTAACAGGCACCTAAGACCTGGGACACGTATCTTTGAATATTAGGACACAGCTAACGTTTAAATTTCACAGATATACATGACATATCCATAATTCCTGCAAAGTTCGACAAATTTTGATATTGGCTGCAAAAGGGACATAGCATCTTTAAAGGTTGGGGATAGGTGAAATCTAGACCATCACAGACCGCTGCTGTCAACATGAGCATGAACGGCAGCACACCTACGTGCATTTATCGGCTACGATGCAACAGTACACCCGTCATTAGGTGACCCACTTAGTAAACCAGTTTCACGTGTATACGGCAGATTGATATGCCGGTTAATATCGGATGGAGGCTTCTTGCGTCATCGTCAGCCACACATGTGTGCCGCATTTCACGTGTCACGGTGAACCTACTTTCGGTTTTCTAGGTATCGTGTTAGAGGCGCGACGACTTGTCAGCTCTATTTGTTTTGTAGCCGTGACTAAGAGTTTTGGGGTCTGCAATCCAAGACTAAGATAGTGGGAAGGGAAGATATGTATGTAGGGGGCGGTGTTTAAAAAATATTCAATGCAAGGGGTCTGGTGACTCCGTGGGCCATGGGGCTCTTTTTGGATTTACAGTAGGGAAACTTTGGTGTGGCAATTTAAGAGGTATTTATTTATCTAATTATTAACTTTATTTTACTGCTCATTTATCACTGTGAACCAGAGATAAATCCTCATTGCTCCTCTTTACTGGCAAAAAGTTTTGGGGGGCTTTACTAAAACTTTACACAAGCTTAGAAATTAGCCCTCACCAATCAAATACTACTCTGGTCACATCCATAAATATACATAGTCTAAGTTTCCCAGACAACCTTTTTTTCATCTCACTCGCACGCCAGAGTCTGGATGCTCACAGAATACACCTTGGCATTGGTAGTTCCTGTCCATCATCACTCGCTTCATTTGATCCGTCTAAAATCCTGTAACAGGAGACTAGTCCCTCTCACACATCTCAAGGTAAAATGCTGGATTGACAGCACCCCCAAATCCCTTTTATCCACTCAAGACTGGGATCAAGGCTAGGACTCTTTCATAAGGGCCAGGCTGTGGCGATGATAAGTCCAGCTAAATGTACCTCAATTCTCAAAGACCCAATCTACATTTAGGTTTACAGTTAACATGTTCCTTTTGATGAAAGCTTCAGTCAATATCAAGTCACGTTGCTTGGCATGTGCATGCTCTCTCTCTCTCTCTCTCTCTCTCTCTCTCCCATTTTTACAAGTACCTATCTATCTCTTTCCAATTGCAACATCCATTGTGAAGCTTTTTATTGCCTGAGCGATGCTTTCCAGGGTAGAAGGGGTGTATTAAAATCCACAACCTTTAAACTGGAAGTCAACTTTAAAAATTCAACTCTATACCAAAGTTTTAGGCCCTCACCATTAGTGAAAACTTTCTACATGACTGTCAGGATATCACAATTCAGGGTTTAGCTATTTCAGGAAAGTTATTTCATTATTCTAGCTGCTACATGGAGAGGAAGTAGCATACAATTACAACATTTTTCTCTCCTGCGTGAGTGAGCCGTGCATGCGTAGCTCTAGCTAGTTATCGCAGCGTTGGTCCATTTTTATATAACCCCGCCTCAAGGGGTCTGGAAGAGTGTCCAGCTAGCATAGCCAGAGGTCAAACTATTTAATGGCTGGAGCCTACTGGACATGACCCCCTGAAGCTAGCTCAAGTCCAAACCCACGAAAGTCTCTAGTCCACAATTATAGGCCCTGTTCGCACGTGAAGAAACACCAGGGTCTAGTGGATGGTGATCAGACATTGGTATTTGCTCAGAGTTATATTTTGTCTAAAACCAAGTCCAGAACTCATGAAGGAGGTTCGTCTTAAACCATGGTTTAATTGTCCATAGGTGTAATTTCACATGGCATCATAACCCCCGAACAGGCAGCATTTTATCCTTCTTTTATCCCATCGTAGGGGTTTCCACCATGGCTTTAGCCTTTAGGGTTAGGGTTAAGGTAATATGTCTGGTCCATGCTTGAACTTTGGAATTCCATTTAAGTAGAATATTGACTGTGGGGCGCTTGTTGCCCGACTTCGCTTTGCAGCACCAGAAAACATCATGAGCTTAATAGGGAGGTTTCACCAGCAAGGGTCAAATGGTTCACAGTTCAAGTCAAATCTATGCCACAATGTCCTTGACAAAGACATTATCTATACTCGCCACTCTTAATCCAGGTGTAGAAAATAGGGAAGGCCTACCTGAAGAGGCATTCATACACAATTCTGGTACTTGTGTCGCCAGAGCCTTTCAAAAGAGTTCAAAACTTTACTGAGTGTAGATCTTTTTTGTTTTATCTGTTTTTTTGTTGTTCTTATTTTGTTATGTTTTTTTAATACTTTTTTTAGAACTGTTTTGTTTTGCATACTTTGGGAACTACGTGACTACACACCGTTTTGCTATGAAATTCATTCACACAAACAAAGTTGATTTACTGTAGATACAGTTTTCCAAGTGCAAACAGGGTATAGACCTCAAATTACAGTAGCTGGCATCCAATAGAGGCCACTAATGACAGATTCAGATTGAAAAGTTAATCAAGAATTTACATTTCTGATCTTATCTTCCATTTCCATTTTGACATCTGCACAGCATCAGGCGATTGGTTAAAGGGCCTTGCAACGACAAGTCTAAAACGGTATCTAAAATCTAATGCAGAATCTAAATCCAATACAGAAAGGGGTAATCAGCGTAGCAAAATTGACACATCATTGAAGTTCGTTGGTCCTAACAACCTATTACTGGATGATGCAGAATTCAGACTGACTTTGCACCAGATTATCTTGAAATGCAGTTGCATTTATAGAGGTGTCAAGATAACTTTTCATCATGTATTGTTTGAAAAGTATTTAACGCGGATAACCCTCATATTTTCGAGACCAAGATGGTACTGAAGGAATGAGCATCTGTTTAAGATGGGAGGAAACAACAAAGGTCTGTAAGAATGGCAACTCACAAGGTACTTTCCCACTAGCCCAAACAAGCTCAAGATTCGGATACAGACCATCAGTGCTTCTGAAGAAAATAGTCAGAGGTTGAGGTTTCCCCCTCACTCCAATACTAATAGCTGGAGTCACGATATCCCGGCTTGGTCACGGAATTACAATTTAGCTAGAGATGGAGACCATGAGCAACCAAGCTATAATAGTCCAAGTGCTTCTTCACAATCATTATTAGCCCACCAATTAGCAAATTAGCTACCAGGGCCCTGTCTGATAAAGAGTTGTGATAGATTCAAATCAATCACAACTGAAAGTCAGTTGCAACTTTGTAAAGAAATCTACAGATAAATTGGAGGATTGGCAATCAATTGGGATCAGAGTTTAGAAGAAGGGGCCCTGAGCATTGCTTCATGAAATCGTCATAAATACAAATTTAATAACATCCCATTTAAACTTAACGCGCATTCCAAAAGAAAGTCGGCGAACTTGTGCTTTTCCTGAAACAATGCTTCGTTTGGCTAGAGACATTAGTTTCGGCTAATATTATCCCGTGAATAATGTGAAATAACCCACGCTTTCCTCCCTCATAGCCCAATAGCTCCGGCTAGTTGTGACTAGGCTCCCGAGTCAGTATCGGGATATTTAGAAAACTTAATAGGAATGGACATCTGCCTGAGATGGAACGAAACAACAAAGGTCTTTAAGAATGAGAACCCAAGAACCACCATTTGCAATAATGGGAAGAAAGTTCATGGGGTTCCAGCAAATTTATGGAGAAAATTTGATTTAGATGCTGCCAGAGAACGGTAAAATAAGTGCAAATTGGATGATTTTTTTGTTCCAGGCCTAACCACTATTATTAGATCTATTGGGGTAGGTTCTGTTGACCTCTTGGGTATCGTTTAAATTTGAGCTCAGCCAATGGTGTTAATTCCCAGTCTCGAATGACAACCCTGGCACTTGGAATGATAAGAGGAGACTAGCTGGAAGGATCTTCTGCTGGTGATATAATGATCTTAGATGACAGCAGGTGACTCCAGACATTGATTGATGAGTACTGAGCTGTCAATCATTGTAGATGTGGCCGTGCATGAAGCGCTTGCGGAATATGGAAGATATCTTTGGGATGCTAAATGGGGTTTAGGGTCTGGGTAATTGAGACTATCTCTCAGAAGCTGTCATTTGGTTTTGGAGGAATACATTGATCTGATTGTGCTTCTATTTTCTTCCTTTCCATCATTCGTGAATGCCGTTCACATATAACAGGTACCGAGCTCAGAATTGTAAACCAAATGCTACGTTTTGCTATATTATCTCCTTTGCCAATTATGTTATATCTTGTCAACAGAGCAAACCATGGTGCATAAAAAGGGGAGATATTTTATTTATTTTTCTTTTTTTTTTGACAATTTTGACAAGAGGTTGACATGAATGACATGAATGATATGAATGGAACAAACTTCATCAGTTTCTAATAAAACGGGCTTAAATGCAACATGACAAATCACTTGAATGCTTTAAAACTTATTCCACTACCTAGCTTGGAACAACATATTCTAGTGTTTCTAACAAGATTATTTTCTCTCCTCTCTCTCTCTCTCTCTCTCTCTCTCTCTAGGTCTTTTCAAGATTTCACAAATTGAAATCCTGCTATCAAAACATTCAAAGGCATCCAAGGAAACGTTGAGTTCCTGAGCATGTGAACAAGACCGAAGGCAGAGGGGAAAATCCGTCCTAAAGCTGGCTGGCACCTCCATTATTAAGGCCGCATGTCATTATCTCTTGATAGTCTGTCACTTCGAATCAGCGTAAGAGGGACGAAAATTGATCCTGATGGGACCCGGGCAACCCCTAGCTGACTTGTAGGGGTGGGGGTCTGGGAGATTTTTTTCCCTACCTGGTTTGGGAACTTTTACCCCTCTCACAAACCCATACCCCTGTTTCAGGGATGCAACATAAGGTTATTTAAGCCCCTTTTGAATAAAACCAATCTCCTATCATAGATTATTTCTGTAAAGGGTGGGGTAAAAACTTAGGGATGGTATTAATTGATATTGAGAAACAAAAGGGTGGGTGCAGAGATGCCAACCTCTTGACACACAAAAACAGACCGAGTATCCTAAAAAATCAGATTTTCACGAAAACTTGACACTACCACTGGCGCGTTGGCCCCGGGCTAGTAAAATTTCAGAAAAATGTTTGCTCTTTCATTAAAATTTAATGAGAAAAT
>BEXV01001591.1:40705-52302 GCA_003118195.1 Hemicentrotus pulcherrimus
CAAGGATCAGCTGGTCGGAGATATAAAATCCCAAGTTGTCAAGATGTCCTGCCACCTGCATTGCATGTTGATGGTCCTTCCTTTGCTCCTCACACTCACAGGTAGGAAACTAAAAGAGCCTTGTCTTGGCATACACCCTAGACTAGATCTACAAAATCGCAGTGCAGCGTAACCAAAATCCCATAGGCCTAGGCCTAGCTAGCCATTGTGTTAGTCAAGCGCGTGACAATGCTACCGGCACCCCATCCGACCGCGGTGAGGTCTCCATATCGACGTGGGATGATGTGTGTTCGGACGCTATAGACTACTAGTTTACTTCTAGCCTAGATCTACTTCTACTTCTACGACGATACTCAGCAGGATCCATAAGTCAGGATGTAGTGCTGAGGAATAAACTATCTAGTCCTTGGTCTAGATGCTGGTTGGAAGCGTTCCCCTGAAGCCCTCCAGTGAAGTAGCGTCAAGAGTGATCTTCGAAAGTGCATTCCACGCAGTTACTGTCCGAGGGAAAAATGAGTTCTGGTAGATCTACTACAGATTTGGGTGCGGGATGGGATAGCCAGCAAATTTGAGTGATTTGGCAATCATGGGTGCTGTGTAATGGTGTGCATTGATGGCTACTGTGTAATGTGTTATTTTGGATCTTGAAGTTGTACATGAGGTGGAGGCTTGCAGCATTTCTTCTCCTCTCCAGAGTCCAGGCTCTCCCATTTCAGATGTTGAATCATGGCCGAGACACTGGCCATAGGTCTACGACGATATCTCTGGAGGGTAAATGTTGCTGCTCGCCTTTGTATTGCCTCGATTTGGGATAGACTAGATCTAGATCTAGACTCTAGTCTAGAATCTAGAGATCTAGATCTAGTCTATAGAACCTAGATCTAGGGTCTATGCTTGTTTGTGTGAGGGTTCCAGACCGAGCAACAGTTTTCCAGATGAGGTCTAACACAAGAGAGAAGTAAGCTTGTTGCCTGTTGGCGGATCTTTTGTGAGGTTTTGCGGAGATTTCTGCTGACTAGTCCCAGCATCCGATTGGCTCGGGATGTGAGGTTTGTTCATGTTACTTGGTGTAGGCCTAAACTAATTGGTAGGCCTAGCCTGCCCTGTTGTGTTGGGGCACCGCTGAGTACATGCTGCCAATCCAATTACACGCCATTTACTAACACCCTCTGGAATCGATTTGTCAGGAATGAACGAATCCATCTTTGAGTTTTGTTTCTGATGCCATAATCTAGTGATCCAACTTGAGGAGTAGACTTCTACTTCTACGACGATACTCAGCAGGATCCAAGACCGGATTTAGTGCTGAGGAATAAAATATCTAGATCTAGTTCTTGGTCTAGATGCTGGGTGGAAGCGCTCCCTTGAAGCCCTCCAGTGAAGTAGCATCAAGGGTGATCTTTGAAAGTGCATTCCACACAGTTACTGTCCGAGGGAAAAATGAGTTCTGGTAGACTTGGGTGCGAGATGGGATAGCCAGCAACTTCTTTGAGTGATACTGTCGTGTGTTGCTGGCAATCATGGGTGCTGTGTAAAGGTGTGCATTGATGGCTACTATGTTTTGAATCTTGTACATGAGGTGGAGGCTTGCGGCATTTCTTCTCCTCTCCAGGCTCTCCCATTTCAGATGTTGAATCATGGCCGAGACACTGGCCATTCGACGATATCTCTGGAGGGTGAATCTTGCTGCTCGCCTTTGTACTGCCTCGATTTGGGATATATGCTTGTTTGTGTGAGGGTTCCAGACCGAGCAACAGTATTCCAGATGAGGTCTAACAAGGGAGAAGTAGGCTTGTTGGCGGATCTTTTGTGAGGTTTTGCGGAGATTTCTGCTGACTAGTCCCAGCATCCGATTGGCTCGAGATGTGATGTTGTTCACGTGGCCTTGCCAGGACAAGTTGGATGAAAAAGTCAGCCCTAGATACCGGAGATCTGTTACCAACGCAAGAGGAGTTTCTCCTAGCGTGTATGTCGTGGTGATGGCTTTCCGACGTAGGGAAAATGTGATGTGGTAGCATTTCTCGGTGTTGAATTTCATCTGCCATGTGTTAGCCCATGAATGCAGCCTGTTGAGATCTTGTTGTAGGGCTTGGCTATCAGAGACATCAGTGATCGGACGGTATAGAAGACAATCATCAGCAAAGAGTCGGATTTTGGAAGAGATCCCATCTACTATGTCATTGATGAAGGATATAAACAGAAGTGGGCCGAGAACTGTGCCCTGCGGTACCCCAGAGGTGACTGGAACCCATTCAGATGACTCTCCATCTACAACAACACGTTGTAACCTTTCAGTAAGGAACACCCTGATCCATCTGATAAGGTTGTCATGGATCCCATAATGATGGAGCTTATGGAGGAGGCGGTTATGGGGTACACGGTCAAAGGCTTTGGAGAAGTCTAATGCAACTGCATCAACTTGCTCTTTCTGGTCTAGAGAGTGTGCAACATCCTGAGATGTAATGATCAGCTGGGTCTCACATGAATGGCCAGGACGAAAGCCATGCTGAACATCATTGAGGATATTATTTTCATCATAGTGATCCATGATATTGCTGAAAATGACATGTTCGAGCAGTTTACTGCAGATGGAGGTGATTGATACAGGGCGGTAGTTGGAGGCCTTGCTCCTGTCTCCTTTCTTGAAGATTGGTGAGATGTTTGCAAGACGCCAATCAGAGGGTACTGTTCCTGTATCTAGAGATTGTTGAAAGATAAAGGTCAGGATCGGTGCAATGTCTTCAGCAAAGAACTTCAAGATCCTTCCTGGTATGCCATCTGGTCCTGTGGCTTTGCTTACATTAATAGCTTTCAGTAGCTTGACAATGCCTTCCACAGAGATTTCAATGCGATCCATTGAAGGAAACACGGGTTGTCTAAGATCTGGAATGTTCGAGTTATCCTCCAGTGTGAAAACTGATTGGAATTGGTCGTTGAGTGCAGTTGCTTTCCCTTTACTGTCGGATACAAGCGTTTCACCACACTTGAGGGATCCAACTCCAGATGACTCTTGCTTTCTGGATTTGATGAACTTCCAGAATGCTTTGTTGTTCTTGTCATCAGGAGAGAACATCTTGTTTTGATAAGTCCAGTAGTTATGACGAAGTTGAGATCTTAATTCTTTCTGAAAATTCTTGTACTTAAGCCAATCATCTGGTGCTTTTGAAGCTTTAGCTTTATTGTACAGTCTTTGCTTTCTTCTGACTCCTCTCTTTATTGTGTTTGTGATCCAGGGACTGGTCCTTTTCTTTCCAGACATCTTTGTTGGAATGTAACTATCCATGAGGTCTCCAATCTCTGTTTTGAAGTCATCCCAGTTCTGCTGTACTGTTCTAGGTTCTGGACTGCTACGTAGGATGGAAGACTGGAACTTGAGGAGATCTGCACGCATGCCGGTTGTATCAGCTTTATTATACATGAATACTTTCCGAGCTTTCTTCCTTGAGATTGATGGAGTTCGGTTAACTCTAAAGCTCACGATGTCGTGGTCACTGATACCTGCTGTGACTTTGCACTCATCAATGAAGGCTGGATGGGTAGTGAGAACAAGATCAAGGATATTCTCTGTAGCGCCTGCTGTTCTGGTAGGCTCTTTGACCATCTGCTCCAAGTAAAAGTCGTTGCATATGTCAAGAAGGCAAGAGCATTTTCTTCCTTCGTTAGCATAGGGCTTGACTGTGCGGTTGGACCAATCGATGTAAGGTAAGTTGAAGTCACCAGCAACAAGTATGGTCGAGTTTCTCATGCTCCTGGAGATGTATTGCAGGGATTCAGAGAGGTGTTGGAGGTTTTCTATGTCCGAGTTGGGAGGCCTATAGAATACTCCTATGAGTAATGGCTTAAAACCTTGAATTTGTAGAGAGATCCACATCAACTCAGTCTGCGATGTACAAAAGCTGCATTCAGTAGCTATGAAAGTATCCCTTATCATAATGAAGACTCCTCCTTTTCTAGCACATGTCCTATCCTTTCTGTATGTGGTAAAGCCTATTGGAGTGACCTCAGAAGTAAGGATGTCTGGTTTTAAATGCGACTCTGTTCCAATGATAACGTCAGGTTTGTGATCGTCTATCATTGCTTCTAAGTGAGGAATTTTGTTGTAAAGTCCATCACAATTTACAAGGATACATTTAATACTTTTGCGGGGACGCATGTTCCTGCCCCTATTTGTAGGTTGTTTAGTATTCGGTGGAGGGCGTGGTTGCAGTACCTTGTTGATAAAACTACCGGTGGTAGGGTTGGAGGTACTATCTGCGTTAGATTTACCAGATTTGCCTACAACTGTCCACTCGTTATCTATTCTCTTGATCGTAATCGGGGCTGTAGCTTTGTTAGCAGTTTGATTCACACACTTCCATGTATCGCCACGTCTAGAAAGTTTCATGGGAGGAACCGGATCACAGCAGGGAAATTTCACCGGTAAAGGATTTAATTCAACATCTCCACCTAAAATAACTATCAATAGGAGTATACTTGTTCTTTTTCTTTTTCTAGGCCAAGAGTTCTAGGCCTAGACGGTGGTGAGGCATAGGTCTAACATCGAACGCTTTCAAGAAACCAAGTAGACCTAGGATCTAGGTCTAGGCCTAGATCTACTGGAGTACTGCCATATCTTGGCTGTATAAGGTTGTTGTCCAAGTTATTGGTGAGTTCGTGAGCAGTACAGAGTACTTTCTATTTTAAAGCTACATGTATGTCTCGCACAATCTAGCTTTTTGGAAAGTATTGCTGGTTTTCAGCGATGATACTATTTTTTAGTGAAGTGACGCATGATCTGGCTGTCGATAATAATGCTCGAGTAGCTTGCAAGAATTGCTAGTCAAGGATACAAGTCTAGTTTAATTTGCTGGTTCTGTGGTGCTACCCTTCTTGTAGATGGGGGTGATGTTGACTCTTCTCCAATCCAGTGGGAGGTTACCAGTGTCAAGAGACTGATGGAAGATAAATTGGAGGACATGATTTCATGGGCGGCTATCTTTAAAATATGATTTGTAGATTGATGTCCAGACCAATTGCTTTGGATGTGATGATTTATAAATTAATTATAAAGGTGTCAGATTTGTCTTTGGATTTAACAAGAAATAAATGTAGACTAGATCTATACCTCTGACGTACAGACATGACCATTACATTAATTTGTCATCTATTATATTTACTAGTGTAGTCTAGATCTATATTTCAAAATTAGGACTGAGCTAAGTTTTAAAATATTTATGCTGGACAAATTCATGAAGAATGTTTGAAATCAACTGTCCGGTCTCGATCAGTTTGGACCCGACTGTGGGTGGCTAGTACGTGTACTAATAATATGTTGTGTCCGTTATAAAATGTTGGGGCACCATCTTGCCTCTTGTCTTGGCAGTCATTTATCTGACTGTTGTTAGGGCCAGAACTGAGTTTAAAAAAATACAAAATGATATTGGTAGAATTTACATGATTGATCTGATTGACCATTGAAGGAAAAACATTGGCAAAACTTTAGTTTGGGGTTAAATTCATTTCGTATCTGTAGATCTCCACGTACATGTACATGTACCAACTAACTTGACTGTATAAGACGTTTAATGGTCCTATTTTTACACATTTTTTTTGGTGCTCAATGAGGAGGGTGAAGGGAAAGTGTCCACTATTTGTTTTAAACTCTGCACCCACCCCCCTTCAGCACAAAAACAAACAAAACAAAAATTACTTTTTTTTATTGGCCAGGGGAGGGGCCGGGCCCCCTGCCCCCGGCTGGATCCGCCACTGGGCCAAGCCATGGTTGACCTAATAGGATATATAGATTATGTGGCAGGGCAGTAGAACAATAAGAATCTAGAATGTATATCTATAAATTTTATCATTTCATTGAAGTAGAAAACAACACATAGTGAATCATGATATATCTTTTATTCTTTTTTTCTTTCAGGTTCCTTTGTGAATGCACAAACAGAGGGTGAGAATTTTTTGTATTAAGTAAGGCCTAATCAAAATGCCCTCTCTAGTATTACTCAATCATTTATACTTAAGTGATCGCTACATATACTTGTATATGATGTACACGCAGTCCTAGTATCCCTAGCCCTGGTATTTTAAGTCTATGATTTCATGTCAACAATTCGCCAGTCAAAGTGCTTTCTTTTTCAATGTTCATTTTTAAAACGAACAGTATGCCATGTCCAACTGATCAATGAAACAAATATAATTGAAAATGGAAAATTAACTTAGATTTGGTTGAAACACACTCGTGAATTATTACAATTCAGGCGGTTTCAACTGCCTACCTCACCGACACGACTGCTACATGTACAGTATATCTTAATATATGAATATGTCTCGTTACTACTACTACTAAAAAATATTCATATTTTAGGTTTGTGTAGCGCACATATCTGCCTTAGGCACAAATGGCGAACAAAAATATCAAGAAATTACAAGATTTACAAAAGTCAGTAAACAAAAGAAATAAGAGTGAATCGAAAATGGACAAGGTAAAATGAAGGCCAAGAAAACCTACATCGTTGACTAGCAGGATATCGGAATGTTATTCTTGTGTTTTATGCCTCCGCCATCATGGTTTAAGATTCTCCTTCACCTTCTTCGTTCCTTCCTTATTTCACTCTCTTGACTAGCTCTCTCTCCTCATTATTTCCATAAAGCAAATTATTTCATTTTATAATAACAATCGTGCAATGTTGAACGTTTTTTTTTTTCCGCCTAAGAAATATGTGTGATTGATTTTGATTTGTTTTGTCTTTCATTACAGTGGTTACTGAAATGGCAGGTACGTATGATTTTTCCAAACGATAAGAAAATATACAAGAAAACAGAAGACTTTTATTTTTCAGAATAGGCGTTTTATTGATATTCTTACATGTAACTGTTACCTTGTCTTAATTTGTGTGCATGAACTTCAATCTGGAATCAGTTTTTGCCGTTTGAAAACAATTATTGAAGATGTAAAAAATTGTATGATCGTGAGCATGATGGTGATGAGAGAGAGAGAGAGAGAGAGAAGGGGGGGGGGTGTTTAATTGTTTTGATGATGACTGTAATATATCACTCTGTTAATGAATTGCATTTCAAAGGAGAATTGTCATTAAGTTGTTCTTTAATTTGATTTTATCCAAAAGTCAACCATTAAGACTGTCATGTATAACTTTTCCTATAACAAGAATGATTGAGTAAATCTTACTACTATCCTTACATCGGCAACATCTTCAAAAGGGAGTGTCTTTGAAGTTAAATCTCCTCTTATTGAATAATGTTTGTAGATTGCACTGACTTAATTATTTACCCTTGCATTCTGTTTTGTTTTGTCAGCAACAACGGCGGACCCCCCAGGTGAGCTGGCTTGAAATTAAACAAATCACGAATTATTTTTTTGGTATCAAGATTGAATGGATTGTTGTGAAACAAAATGTGAAATTTCTGTTGAAAGCAGATTGATCAATCTATCTGTGACTGACAGAAGATTAAGATTAAGAAGAAAATATTAAGATTCACATTTCTATTATCTGGATTACATCTTCCTTTCCATATTCATTGATTAATAGAGACTGAACAATTATTTCAACATTTATTGTATCCAGATACTTAATGGTAAAAATGTGTTTTCCACCTTACTTTCGTCAGTAGATATGAAATCATTTAAGCCGTAACAACAAAACATGGAGGAGAGGAGAGAAAGAAAAAGAGAGGGGAGGGAGAGAGAGAGAGAGAGAGAGAGAGGGAGAGAGGGGTGTGGGGACTAAATCGGAACTAATTGATGGCAAAGATATTGCTACGCATATTTCAAATACATTATAATTTTAATAGCTTGTTTTGATTAGGTTTGTTGTATGCAAACGTATTTTTAATTCAAATGAATTCGGATGTCAAACGATTTATCGTTTAGAGAAAGCCGATGGATTCGATTTCTATTTTCAATCGATGATTTGAGGAATATAGGACATGTGATTTAATTCTAGTTTCTACATGTAGCACTACAAACATTCGATTATATCCAAGACTACAAGTCACAGCTTCTATTGATTACCATATAAAGTCTCAGAGATGTTTATCTTCATCATAAATTGTTTTGTTTTTTTATTCTTACGTACAGGCCCATGTGCATCCAACCCATGCACAATAGCCAGTACACACTGCGTGGCGGATGGCGAATCCCACACGTGTGAATGCCGTCCAGGGTACTTTGAAACCAATGGCAATTGCACAGGTTCGTTCAACATCTCACAAAAAGTTTCCAAAATGCGAGGATAATGATCAAGTATATTAATATACAATGTTTATCTATTTTGCTAGGGAATATGTCGATTAGTGTATGTAATGTATACTTTGGCTTCAAGTAGTCTTTTGAGGTGATATATTAATATTGTTTACGACTGGCCCCAAATCATGTGTATTGCTTTAAAACCAAATGAAACAAAGTTCTATAAACTACAAGAAAAAGGCGCTGGAGTAAATGAGATATGGATTGGAAATTCGCTTTGACATGTTCGTGGTACTTTTGAATGTACAGATTAAATCCACTAAATTATGAAGAAAGACAATTTCCATCGAATAAATAAATAATAAATGAAAAAAAATAGAAAGAATGGTTGATAAGATCACTATTAAGGCATATTATTCCAACACAACTAGAAAAGAGATGCATCTGACGTCATCATTATGATATTAATAACTTACTAAATGCATAATAATCTTTTAAAAATTGTTTCATCGAATGAGTTGGTAGATAAGCCTGAAATTATGATCAACCGAACAAAAAAAAACCCAGGTCAGTCACTCCAATACTTTGCACTCTTCATCAGAAACTTGTCTTGAAATATTAGTAAAATCACAGACACAGCAATCATTTGCCTGGCCCTAAAACATATTGCTTTGTAAACCATTCTCATAAATTGAACTCTCAATCAGAGATCTGTCAGCATGTAAGATCAGGGGCCCGTTTCATAAAACTTGTTATCTGTATTAAACAACTGCCAATTTTCTATGACAAATTTGCTCTCAGCCAATCAGAGGCCACGATTTCAGTAGCTTATAACAGTAGCTTGTAACATGTTATTGAAATCGAGTTTTAAGTAACAGGGCCCGGTTCACTGTGATCCGTTTCCTGGCTCTAAATCCACTTTCTAACTTTCTTCTATTCCACTAGTTGCACAGCAATTCGCTGGCTCATTTTCCATCACACAGATTGGCGGTAATGCTGTATCGTACTCCGCTGATCTAGCCGACACGGACTCTGCGGCGTTTGCTTCTTTGGCAGCAGACGTGGAAGACGCGGTATGACAGAAACTGCAAAATATTTGTGTTTAGTTTAAACCTAATGATGGACCTTAGCGTGATGATTATGAATTAGAAATATAAAAATCTTAACCAAGCTGGTCCAAGATATTCGAGAAATCAACTCATAGCCAATTCAGATGCCCTATTATCAATACCTCTAACAAAAAACAATAATCTTAGGATTACTCAAGACGTCATTGTAGTCTTCGAATTTCAATACCTTGTACATGTACTGTCGGTGATGGTACAAGGCTGAAGACAGTGCATTCAGTAGATTCATGGAAATTCTTTGCATCTTGTTGAAGTTGAAAGAACATTTTCATGAAGGATATGTTTGGTCATAGTAATAATCATATAAGCCTTATCCTTTCATTTTTAAATATTGCACTCATCTCTCGCTCATTTATTGTTTTTCAAGGAAAAGTCAGTCATTTTAGTTTGATCTTATTCTTTGCATTTTTTGGTTCGAGATGAAATTCTAATCTATTTTTATATACTTAAAGCGTGTACCAAAGTAATGATATCCTTCATGCACCTTTTCACTACAGCTTGACACCATCTACCAAGCTAGTACAATGACAGATATCTACCTGGGTAGTGAAGTATGGGGCTTCAGGAGTGGCTCTGTCGTGGCTGACTAAAATGTTCTGTTTGCCAAGGAAGACGCCGGTCAGCCGGTGGTCGTAAACTTAACAGACACGACAGAGGCCTTCACGACTGCACTAGCTGCGGAGGCGGGCAACCTTGGTATAACCATTGATGATACGACAATCACTGTTGCAGGTGAGAACGAAAACAAATGTATTGCCCTTGCATCGTTGGGTTCTTTTTGAGGACTTCCAAATTGACCTTAGACTTACAGCATTAGAGTATAGTATATCTTGGTTAAATAGACCCGAGGCCCTCTAGTGAGACCAACATAATGTTTTCGTGAATGTTCTTAGACAACTTTTTGTTCATTAGAGCATACCGGTCTTGAATAGTGTTGCCAATGATCCAAATCGATTGCAACTTTAATTTTCTTCCTTCAAACTATAAGCAACTGTAGCTTTATATTTAAACGAGGGATTTACGATCTGGATAAATAGCAACTTTTATCATCACCAGAAAACAAAAATGGCATCGGCAACCTGTCGACAGGTCAGGAGTTCCCCAACTGTGAAGTATCAGAATTAGACCGTCTTGAACTTGATTTTTATTCTTATTCCACCAAGATGACTGTTACGATTGAATATCAAAATTATCACTGCAGTTTGGAAATTGTTAAGAAACTGAAATTTACCTTTATGCAGATTTCGACGAGTGTGTGTCGGCTGATGACAAAGATTGTGATCCTAATGCCAACTGCACTAACACGGCAGGGTCATTCACCTGTGTATGTGACACGGAACTTTACGACAACTCACCGAATCCTGACGAACCCGGTAGAGTCTGTATCGGTAGGTCCCCTCTCATTTACACTATCATCTCTGATGTTTGTCAGAGTATAACAACGTATAATGCAAGGAATCATCAGTCTTTGTTGCTACGTGTACTTTGCTATTGTAGGAAGGTCGACGTAATTACACTTAAATTTGAAAGAAGAAAAATTTGAAAAAATGTTGATGAATTCCTAGATTAGAGATGGTACATGTAACTTTACTGAGGTAATTCCTTTTTGGAGCTAAATTTTATCGCTCTATCCTTTAAGATTCCTCGTCACAATATTCATGAATCAGTAAGGGTCTAATCATTGGCCTAAACCATGGACATACTTATTTTCTTGTTGTCTTGCTGTTTTAACCTCTTAAATCTTATTTCCGCTTTTTGTCTTTCCACGCACAGAACTAAATATTAAATCGAAATTAAAATCGAATATTCCAAGAATAAAGGAATCATGGTTCGGTTGGCTAGGTCAGAATTAATACAATCGTTTAGTTTTCATTCCTAAAGACTTTCGTATTATAGTAATAATGTCGTATTATTTATTTTCAGCTCCCTGTGATCCTGGCCTATGTACCCGACCCAACGAAATATGTAATCCTGGCGGCACTCCCGAAGACGAAAACGTATGCAAATGTATCGAGGGCTATGACTACACCCAATATGGCGATTGTGATCGTAAGTGAAATGACTTTATTATCGGATAAGCAATACAGAAAATTACCTCAGTATCGTAATCAATCGAATGTGTGGTTGATTATAATGTTTAATGAAATAAAATAGCTACTTACAGCGCTCCATGGCTTGAGTATTTACACAGTTATGTAACTCTATCTTATTTATTACTCTGTGACCAGTATATTCTTCTAACATTTAAACCCGAAGCTGGGCTTAAACTTTTGTTTAAC
>BEXV01001592.1:19376-30029 GCA_003118195.1 Hemicentrotus pulcherrimus
AGTGCATTGTCATTAAAAAACCGACAGATGGATTACAATCAACTTGAATTTTAAAAATTGCTCTATGGCGGAGGCATCATTTTGGACTGCGCGCAGTCAAAATTCCATCTAGTTTGAGCTAGAATCACAAACATAAATCACTAATCAAACGCTGTTAAAAACATGGTTACTGCGGGAGAGCTGATTCTCGCTCATTTGAAACCCAGCCACTGCTCATCACACCGTGCAGTTTGATCCAGGAAGTACAGGTCAACTTTGCTGCTTGCTTTTTTGAAGTTGTTACGGTCGACTGTCGGTCAAACCGGGAGTAGGCCACAGTAATGACGTTACAGAAATCTCTGTTGCATTCAAGCGATTTACAGCGACTGTGATTCTGCAAAATCACGGTACAAAATGCATTTTTTTCAACATTTAATTTTACGACCGACAAAATATCACTTGAACGCAACCATGTATTAAATTAAATGTCTTCTAAAACCGTGCTTCTAGGGTGAAAAAGTGTCGCTTGAACGCACCCTTTAGATACTTATGTCTCTGCTTTCCAAAGAGACTTCCAATCCTAATCTCATTTGTTTGAGTAATTTTGAGGAAGTGTCATCATATAACGTTGTGATCATCTCACTCAAGCTCTTTTTTTCTTCAATTCAATTTATTTCAGTAATGGTCTTTATTAAGTACACTGCATGTTAGCCAAGGGCTAAATTCAGCATGTGTACATGTCTTGAATACATATTTTACATGATCATACAAACAAAGAATTACATTGAATTTATTGCATTTACAAAATGCTGGAGTTATAACAATTTCAAACACATGTATGTATATATTGATGGCATTTAAAATGTATATGCATGCACAATAAAATTCATTAAAAATGTTCTACTGATATAGACAAAAAATAGGAAGAAATGCTTGTTTTGCTGCTGTCTTTAGTACAGTAAATATTACATCTTATCTCATGCTATTGTTATTTCCATTTCATGATATGAATCTGTGGCTCTCTATAATTCTTCTATTTTTAAATTTATATTTATAGACACCAAATGTGGATCTCTCTACCCTAAGTGATGAGCCAGCAGATAGCAGTTTTAAGAGAGGTAAGAGTTGTCTCAGTTACATTACTTTACCAATATGTTTGCGCTCCCCGATTCTTCCAAAGCAGAAGCAGTCACTACAGAACCGACAACAAACAAGAAACTCTTGAATATTGGGAAGTTTCATGCAGTAAAAATGATTGAATTACAAATCAAAGTCACATGCATTTCTGCACCTCACAAAATTTTCATGCAACCAAAATTGCTGTTGCCATCAATTTCAGCAAAAACTTCAGCTAGGAAATATTTCTGGTTATAGTAAATGTTAAAGCCTGTCGAAAGCGTTAGAAGCCCAAAATTAGCTAAAAAGATTAGATAGCAAAATTTCACTTTAATTGTGTAATGATGTGAAAGAGGAAAGTCATTTAACACTTAATGTTTGCCATCAAATTTGTAGGGCTCCAAACACTTTAGAGAGGCTTTAAAGTGAACAAGGACCCAGCAAAGAGCCCATTCTCTCTCTAATCGTTTGAATCAGCACCCGCTTTTCTTGAGCTCGCTGCAACACCTCTTCATTCAAAACTCTGTCCCTCCAAGACACTCCTAGTAATTTGCGGCAGCACCACATTTTGAGCGCCTTCAATCGCTGCATGTCCTTTTTGGTGAGTGTCCACGTCTCTGCCCCATACAACAGTACACTTATTATCTTTATTACCTTATTCATTTTCCGTTGATAGATGCATCGCCCAACCGCAGCAAGCGTGGTTTCAAGCTGTTTAGACGCCGGAGTAAGAAGGAGAAAGCAGGTAGAAGCGTTAGCCTGGATGAATCAGATCTTGATCGCGCACGTCAGCAGGCCATACGGAGCTCAGAGGGAACGTCCACCTTACCCCTACCAGACCATAGATCTAATACACTGGAGGTGCCTACAGGAGAAACCCATGAACCCATCAGTGCTGGTACGCTCTTTCTTGATGTCTTAGAGTTATTAATAATAATTATCATTATAGGCATTTCAATAGAGCTGTCTATCTAGAAATTCTATTCCGAGGTGCATTAATTATTACCCCGGCTTAAGCCAAGCTGCCATTACAGCACTCCAGCATTTCAAGGAATTAATATCTGCAAGGTACCCATTTACCTCACCTGGGTTAAGTGCACCAATCACCTAAAAAATTATGTTTCTTAAAGCAGGAATATGTAAATCAAGGATGAACTGAAGTGATTTTGGGTTGTAATAGGTCACAGGTGAAAGATTAGAGGCCCATGAAAATGTTCAAAATCTTAGAAATTATAATTTTACTGTCATAACTTGCCAAAATTTGAACCAATGTTGACCAAAATGGGCTCAAATATGTACGAGCATGAACATAATAAAATGAAAGTTTAGGTTTGTGTGGTCAAATTTTAAAGGTCATCTTTCATCAATGAACATACATATAGGCTGAGGCATATTACAGACGTAATTCATTAATAAATTTGTCATGAATTGCTACCAAGGATCTAAAGTTCCCAGTGAACATAAACGTTTCTATTTCTTGAACAAAAACAAAAAACTTTGTTGTCCAAAAATAATGTTCAAATGTCTCACTGTTACATTGAAAGGGCTAAGCTAGTGGGTACGAGATAGTTCAGTAATTTATGGTTACAATTTGTTATTAATTAAATCTCATTGTTTCTCAACACCTCCTGGGTGCAGAGTCGTCTCCAAGGAGAAGCAAGCGGAAACTGTTTGGATTCTTGAAGCGTCAGAAGAGTAAAGAGAGACAGTACAGCTCACAGGGCAGTCTACAAGCCAAAGCAGCCAAGGGCAAGGCCCAGCCTGTCGTACCCAGACAGAACCTAACAGTACCTGCAGGACAGCCAAGATCAGCCAGTACAGGTGAGTTCTGATGTGCCCGCCCTCTTGTGCCCACCCTTGTTTTACCACTTGCTTGTGTGACCTGCACTTGAAAATATGGTTGCTTTGATTCTATGTTAGGTTTGTCCTTGTTACTTTTATTATCATTGTGGGTCTTCAACAGCCTCCATCCTTAAAACAAGCCATAAAATCTCAATAAGGACAAGATCATGATGACTGGACCTTTGCTCCAGCGACATCGGGACTGGGCATTATCATTTCATCAAAGATATAGGATGAGGTTTAGGTTATATGTAGGTTTAGTTCTAGGTTTAGTGTTCAGTCCACCCAAAGGGAAAGCCTAGCCCCACATTCATGGAGAGAACCTAATGATACCCTCAGGACAGACAAGGTCTTCCAGCACAGGTTAAATCCAATGTTCCCTTGTGTGGCGTGCCATCCGCATGTCACCCTGATGTGGCCTTGGTTGTGTGGTCTGCATGTGAAATAAGAAAGAATTAGGGTAGTTTTTGTTAACATAATTTTAGATGTCCAGAAGACCTCAGTATGAAGGTGAGCCAAGTTTGTGAATAGTCTAGATAGTTTCCTATAGCAGGTTGCAGTGAGAATAACTTTGCAGTGGTACAACCCTTTAGCTAGTATAATCATACAGTAATAAATCATAGATTAAAGCCAGGCGCATTTGTTACATCCTAGACTTCAGGTAGTTATTGAATAGTTTGGCTTTTGCTATTTTGCTCATTCTCCGAAAGAAGTGCATATGACACGCCTCAATGTGATTTTACTACTTTAATCATTAGGGTCCTTTGTGTTTTACATGTGGCATGTTAACAATTTTAATGAATGATGTAGCAATTTTTCCTCCAATTGGATCTCAGTTGGATCATACATGTTTGCAGTGGGCTTAGGATAAATGTCAAGTCACTATATATGGTGAAGAAGATCTAGGTACCGGTAGCTTTTAGTTGCCTTCTCGTTTTCACTCATTTGAATATTATATTAGATCAGAGGAATAAGGGTTTACTCCTCATAGTTCTGGGCCCTGTCTTACAAAGAGTTGCGATTGATCCAAATTAATCTCTCTCAAATCAATCGCAAGTTTGAAGTCTCCTATCTCTTATGTAAATCGTTGGGATTGATATCACTCGCAAATAAGTTGTGATTAAAATCAACTCTTTAGAAGATGGGGCCTGTACTTACACAAGAGAGTGATATAATATGTACATTGTGATTTATTTTTATTGAGATTATTATCATACGTGTGATTTTGCACCAGTCCGCATGCTGTTCATGTTTTACATGAAGTTTTCCCCTCATTATTCTTACATGTTTTGTGATTTTTTTTTATTCTCCTCTTTCCTCCTCCCTCCTTCTCAATCTGTTCATTTCTTTGTACCCATCATCTTCCCATGTTTATATCATCCATGTTTCATTCATTGATCATTCTAAAAATGTGTCACACTAATTATAAAAACAAACAAACCATGATCCGTATATATATGATATCCATTCTATTAACTGTCATGTTGTTTTTTCCTGATCTAATTTGGTGATGATAATTACTAATAATGTCTTTGTTCATCTATGTTTCACATTTCATTTTAATATTCCTTGCCACTGTTATTTCCTTCTTTTGTTATACATATTGCATTGTTCATTTGTTTCTTTCCCACTTTCCTGCAATTAATTTGCCCAAATTTCTACATTACACTATTTTGCAATGAAACATCCATATACCTATAAAATAAATCATCAATACTGCATTTATATTTTATACTCTTTTTACTAACTTTCATTCTGTGCAAATGATATTTGAATGCTCACTCTCATTTTATTTTCATCTTACAATGGAATTCCCTGGATTGCATAATGTGACTAATAATACAAACACACGCACACACACCAAACACACACCAACAAATAAATGAATAAACACAAATTTAAAAAAAAACCTTGTGCATATTTACATTACCTAAATGTCGCCCAAACCTCTAACATGTACTTTCAAATACAACAAATGCATTTTTGTCATCTGCATTCCATATCAAAGAGGACATAGAGGTGCACCGCCGCCCCCATGAAGATATAGAAACCAGGCCACGCCCTTTGTCCATGTGACTACGCCACCCCTCCTTGAAACGCCTCCCCCTCCCGATGTCTACCCCTTACAAGAAAATCACCTTCAACCTACGGATGAACCTCTCATGACCCTCCCAATCCCTTCCCTTGCCTCCCTTAGAAGCCTTGTTTCTCACTTTAACCTTGATTAAAGCTCAAAGCTGGACTTTACATACTGTACTAAAAAGGAAAACAATATTTTTTTTTCTAAAAGAAATTGCAATTTTTAAAATTTGTTTGATAGAACTTTTTAAAAATATTACATGATAAAATTGACAGATTTGTATTCATTTATATGTTGTAGTGTTGGGATAGTAAATAGGTATGGAATGGGTAACAGAGAAAAATATGATTACATTATTGTGAAAGGCATAGTGTAGACACATAATATGGTTTTATAAGGAGGGATATTTCATAAAATGAAATGAAATTACTAATAATTATGAACATTTTTACTTGTATATCATTGATACCATGATATAGTGTTTAGGTTCATGTAACAATTGAAATAAGGGGCAGTGGGTGAATAATTTTTGCTATTATATGTTTGTGCTATTTATTCTCTTCAGGAAAATCCTGAGAATTAAGATATTTTATAATGATGGTACTTGGTAGAAGGAAGGATGTCGGTATAAAGCTAGAAGGAAAGCGGTATAAAGCTAGAAGGAAAGCGATATAAAGCTAGAAGGAAAGTACCAATGAGAAAGTTTATTAGAATTACAAATTTTCTAAATTTCAGGGTATCAATGTGGAATTGAGCTGACATACATGTATGTACAACTGAAGGCCTAGAAGAAGAAAAAATTTAATCTATACCATTTTTCAGTTCAGACAGGGTCTTAAAGTGGTACATGTAAATCAATGGTTTTAAACCTGATTTTAGGAGATTTAAACAATACATATATATATACCAGTATATGTATAAACATTTAGCAAAGTAGACATGATTAGAAACCTACTATGCCAAACCTTAATTTGAAAGTAAACAATGCACTCTTAGATTGATGTTAAACGCTATAGACCATTACCGATAGATTTGTACTAATGCACTGAATCTGCTATTTCTTGAGGGATTTATAGATGTTGCTGGAAAAGCAATGTTGACTTTGCTTCATATTCTTTGCTCTTTTAATACATGTAGGTAAATATTTGTTACCTTGATATATATGTAAATGTGAAGTATAGAGAAATTAACCATATTTATTATATTTTGTTAGCGCAAGTTACATGAGCTGGTCTCGATATGGTTTGTCTTTTTTTTTGGTAGTTATTATCATAATTTTCTTTTGTGGAGGGTAATGCGTTTAGCTAGAACATAACACACATAAAATAATCATCATAATAATAATGATAGTGAGTTCTTGTATAGCGCACATGTCTGTCATACTTAACACTCCTGTGTCGTTGTTGTAATCAAGATATTTGGAAATGCACATTACATTTGTCATAATGAAATTCATTTTATACAATGTACTATAATTGAAATTAAAGAAAGTAGCTTATAACAGTAGCTTGTAACAGTAGCTTGTAACAGTAGCTTGTAACTTGTTATTGATATCAAGTTTTATGAGACAGGACCAAGGGCTTCATCGAAACATTTAGTGAATGGAATGATAAGCATCATATAATGATGTGGCTCCTGTAGAATATTGTATTCATTAAATTTCATGTAGATTTAAGGGTGTGGGCTTTAAATCATTTAAGATATTAGAAATATGAAGGGGGAAGTAGATCCACATGATGAATACTTTCAATGTACAAGCCTTAAAAAAGCATTTTGGTTAAATTAAGAGCTCTGAAAATAATAAAAGGCATCAGAACGTTTCTTTCAAAGCTTATAATTTCTTTGTTTTTCATATTGCATTTGCTTTAAAGATTATGAAATATGTACATTCATGATGACACATACATTTATGTCAAACATTAAGATTTTTATACATTAATTATATTTTTATGAATGTTCTTCATTAAGACTTGTTTTTCATAGAAACAGCCCACAACTGACTCATCTGCAACAAGAATTATCAATCATTTTTTTTTTTAATCTATACAATTAATATGTCATCTAGAACTTTCATGTCTTAAGTGATGATAGAACTTGTTTGTCATAGAAACATGCCCACGACTGACTCATCGTCAACAAAAATTATTAATCAATCTATTTTGTTTACATCCATACAATTAATATGTCACCAAGAACTTTCATGTCTTAAGTGATGATATTAGGCTATTCACCACTCATAACAACAAAACAATACAAAAAAGCAGAAACAATTACCCACCCCAATTTAAAAAGCATCTCTCTTGATGTATTCATCACTGAATGTAAATTTAAATAACATCTAAAACTCAAATACATAACCCATAACTTTCAATCCAATTCATTTATTTCCATTAAAATTCAAAGTAAACAATACATAACAAATGAACAGCAGAATCGGAAGGACCCTAATATATGCAAAGCTTGTTAGAATGGGGCCCTGTACAAACATAAACAAACAAACAAATTATAATAACAAATAATGTAGTACTATTTGAAAAAAACATACACCCACCCTCATTCATTCACATGCAAAGACACGAACACACAAACATACACAGCAAGCAGAACATCTACATTTTAGAGAACCATACATATCTACCCACGTGTATATGCCCTCTTCCTTCAGTTTTCTTATTACCCTGTATCTCTACCCTAATATCAAAGTTGGTGAACTTTGATTGTACCATCATTGACATTTTTCAGTTTTCGCTATATTTTAAAATCTTTTCACATAAATAAAACCTTCATAGATTCATTACTTTCTACACCAGTCACACCAGTAACAAGACCTACACCAAACTGACAATGGCATAAATAGTGAGAAATTTACCCCGGATGACAAATTTTTCGGTCGGTTTGGAGTCAGTTTGCTGGTTCTAGTAAAATTGTCCCTAGCTCTTTCCTACATCTATCAAACCTTTCCATTCATATGGAAAAAATAATTCTCTAGGTCAATAACTAAACTAACGCTGTTGACTAACTGAATCCTCCCTTTCATCTTGTTTACCTTCCATTCTACTTCAAAAGTCCTCACATTATCAACCTAAATCTAATTCATCAACCTAACCCCATTCCTGTCCCCCCCCCTCCCCCCCTCTCAAATGATACCATTGTTCACTCTTCCCATGCTCTCCTTCAGATTAATTTGAAGATACCTTTTGACTACCCAAAGCTCTGGCTTCTAACATTCTTACAATTTTTCAACATTCTAATAGCCGGGGTACATGTGTAGCTAATGTTCTCTCTAAACCATAGCCATGCTATATCTCCCATTGCCCCACCTATCAACATACACCCCTTCCCCTACCCATGCCTAACTTTCCCCTACCAATGACTCACCCACCCAAACCCATACAGTGTATATACCAACCCCACCTACCACCATATTGGTACACCCCTTCCTCAACCCATGCCTCCCTGCTCCACCTATAACTACCCACTCACTTGTATGCTCTCACGTACCTCACCAAAATACCTACTCACTTGCCCTATTCAACCCCACACCCACTTATTGACCCCACCCACCTCAAATGCTTCCCACACCCATTCATCCACCCACACCCTCGAACCACCAACCCACCCCTCTAACCCCTCCCTAAAACCTCTCCCTAAAACCTCTCATATACCTAGAACCTACTCATTTACCCCATCGATCCCCCACACCCACTCATTGACTCCCCCACCCACCTCAAAACGTCCACACCCATTCATCCACTCACACCCTCGATCCACCAACCCACCCCTCTAACCCCTCCCTAAAACCTTTTATATACCTAGAACCTACTCACTTACCCTATCGATCCCCCACACCCACTCATTGACCCCCACCCACCTCAAAACCTTCCCACACCCACTCATCCACCCACACCCTCTAACCATCAACCCACCCCTCCCTAAAACCTCTCAGAGGTCTACTTCAGCTGTCTGTCCACACCTGTGAAAAGTGCGTTCACCTCTTCAGCAGTAGTCTCTCATCCAGCCCTAGCTCTGTCTCTGTTCTATGACTGTCTAGATTACGCCCTACTAGCCTTGTTCTTGCAACTCATGTTTTTTGTGTGGTGTTCCATCCCTTCTCAAACCCTCCTGACTGTTTCCTGCATGAAGACTGTATCAACGATGGAAGAACACATTCAGGTAAACATGTTAACCAGTCACTCTTTGAAAGCAAGGTTAAGTTGCCAGTTGAACTGAAATTTCTGATCAATTTTGGCACAGATGGGTGCCAATTTGCAATCTGCAAGTAGAATGATTAGTGAAGAGTACAATATATATATACTTGATAGGTGTACACTGTACAACTACAAGGCAAAAAGTCCAGCGAGTTAAAAGGGGATTATTGTATTTTGTAGAAATGGCCTCATTTGCGATGTTCCATACTTCTACAAAAACCCAATTAATGTTGCGATATATATGGTGGTGGTTGTTATAGTTTTATTAGACTTACCCTTGCTTTCTTTGGTCTTAAGCACAGATTGAAAGTGAAAGTGACCTTTGTTGTTATACTGCCCTCTATGTAATATTTAGTACTTAAAATGCAGTGCAGTAGGGTATTGGAATAGTCCTTGTGTTGGTTTATTGAAAGTCTATGCACATGTGTTGTAGACGTAGTCAGAATGCATTGCTTTCCTTGTGTTGTATGCATGATTTTATATTTACATCGTACATTGGAACCTCAGTAAAAAGAAAACCCCTGATGTACAGTCAAACCTGGCTATAGCGACCACCCAAGGGAAACAAAAAAATTGGTCTTTGTAGACTGTTTCCTTTAGGTCATGTTTCAATGAGAAACTATTTTTTAAGGGAAATAAAAAAACATGGTCTTTTTAGACAGGTGGTCACTATTAAAAGCAGGTTTAAGCTGGTCCCAGCTCTTTACATTTTTTTTTTTTTTTACCGTGATAGAACAAGATTCCTGATATAAAAATGTACTTTTCTTGGTCCTAAGGACCTCGTTATAAAGAGTTTCCACTGTATACGACCTATGAAGTGTGTAATTGTCATTGTTTTGAGATTTTATTGGAGAATTGAGTGTGTTGAACAGTATTATTTTAGTGATTGAAAGTTTTTTAATTGCTCTCACTTTCTGCTTGCCTGATCTTTCTTTCTTATTAATTGCAAATTATATGGTTTCAACAAGTAATTGGCAGAAAGGTATAGAGGTGATGATTGGCAATAAGTTATGTGATTATTTCCTTTTGCTATTCTTTCCTGCATTCTTGGCAATGGATTTAGTAACGCTATTGTTCAGGTTGTGATTAATTCAGTGTGAAATATTGGGCAGTGTGACAATAGTTACAAAGTATAAAAACGTCTTCATTTTTATTTTTACGTATAAGTCAGAAATCTTCTTTAGATTTGATGGTTTGAAGATTTTAGATTTGAAGATTTGAAGATTTAAAATAGAAGGGACAAATATCTTACTTTGAATAATACACTGATTTAACACTTCATATTTGAAGTTTTTTCCTGTACTTTGAAAGAGCGAAAAAGTGAGCAGTTGTAAAGTGTGGAATGCAATTACAAAGGTGTTTGATGATATTGTGTTATTCAGTTACTAATAGCAGAGAAATATGAATAAAGGAATGGGAGATCTAGGT